>JALLPH010001558.1:0-16349 GCA_036939855.1 Cyclotella choctawhatcheeana
TGAAAAACTCGGTAAAAAACTTAACCCCGCGAAGCGCTAGCCGGAGCGTAGCGGATAGCGGAGGCTAGTGTATCATAACTATGTTTACTAGTAACTACCTAGTGTGGGGGTGGAATAGTAGGCGGGGTGGAGCCAACCCCCAAAAACCAGCATTTTGGGGGGGGGGTCCTTCCTAAACTTGAGAAGATTAAATTGCCCCCGCCTTAGATACCATAAGTAAGTATGCGTACCTTTATTTGAGATTGCGAAGATCAGAAGAATCTGGTCTACTCTTCTCACTGTCACAAAAAAGTTCCAGAAGTTTATCTACTCCCCTGACTCTTTATGATATGGTCAGTTTGGTCGTACATTTGGTAGCCCGCCCATACCATACCATTTCAATCACTAATACGATTCTACGATTCACAACACAGAGGGATTCGCAGCATAGAAATAGAGTGTATTGAGGGAACATAGAGTTTGAAACCAAAAAGTTGATCACGAGTCTCATACTGACGCAAGGCCGATCATTCACTAATCCGAAATCCCACGGAGGAATTGATACCATCTCAACGAACTCGTACAAATCATACGAAGAATGACTGTGTCGTTCCCGAGAGCAAGTCCCTTCAAAAACGTGTGGGTGCATCATTCGCAACATGCTACCCAGCCAGCATTATTTTTTTCAATAACAACAGCGTCAACGATGACGAATACTAACACAGCCACATCGATCGACACCCAAACAACCGTTTCTATGCTGCAACAGAAACGGAGGCGAGTTACTGTTTCAGACCCCTGCAATGTTAGACGTCCGCATCTGGTAAAGGCGAAAAGACGGAGCTCTCTGCCGATATTGAAACATGTTCAATTTTCAGAGACTTCTGAGATCTGCGTCCTTGATCGTCATCAAACCACCACTGCTGAAGACTGGTACACTCTACCCGACCAGGAAAGATTCAAGAAACAGCGTATCGTTGACCTTGTTACATTGCGCAAGCCGCAGAAGTCATTGTATCCCTCTTGTCCTGTCGGCCTTGAGCAATTTTTGTCAAGCAGGAATCGGCAACAGTCAATGCACAACAGGAGGTTGATCATTCACGTGGTACTCTCTGAGCAGAATCGTCAGAGAGAGTTGGGTTTAGCTGATCACGATAGATTAGCTATGCTCGCCTCAAGTACGACAACTGAGGAGATTGCTAAGGCTATGAAGCGGGGCAAGTTCCAGGAGATGGCACGATTTATGGATTGACCATCACACATTGTATAGATGAAGATAAAAGCACTCTTGGTGATAGATTCAACGCACCAATTTCAATCTCGCTTGTATTAAATTTAAGATAAATTAGGAATGAGAAGTAAAAGTGCCTTTACCGTGTTTGCACTGACACCAGCTCTCTTGAAAGAGGGAGCCTCTAGGTATGTACCACGCGAGTCATGACCTCCATTGTATTACTACCTTGATCACTTCCTTGTCGCTCTGGAAGATGCTTGTCTATTTTTTTACATGATCGCCAATGATCGCGGGAAAAATGTCTATTATTCATTTACGGCATTATCTTCACTTTTGAACCCTTACAGTTAATACTTTCCATCAGGCCATCAATGATTATCTGTGTTAGAAGCGAATAAGAGGCAATCGAATTTGCTTCCTTAACATCTCTACTATCACCACTCCACCAGCACCCATCAGCAATAGAGGCAGAAGAATTTAGAGTTGACTCTTTGTCAATGACCCTTGTCAATCTATTGAAATTACGCCACATACAGACTTCCTGAACTAATGTGTTGTCACATTCGATTACTTCAGTCTCATTCGTAACAATTTCGTCATACTGAGTTAAATCTTGTTTGACCTTGGTATACATTAGACTGGCACCTGCAAACGGTAGGATTGCATCAGTTATGATGGAAGTGTACCCACAACCATGCCCAGAGATGTGAACTGTTTGATTGAGAGGATGCTTAAAGCTGCAGTGAAAGGATAGGATTCGGCTCTTTTTAACAACGAGAAAGGGGTTGGTGTGATAGAATTAGGATAAAGAGACAAGAAGCATGTGTCTTCATATGCTCGCTTACCTCTGTAAAATGTACCAAACACTCTGCATCAATAGGCACACCCTCATCATTCAACTCAAATCTAGTAACTTGCACATCAGTCACCAATCCATGTAAAATGTTCCCGTCTGCCCCAGAGAATACAAGTAAACCCATTCTTGTACAATACCACCCAAGGTCACCAATGCATCCCATGAAATCTCCATCCTTCTTCGTTCTGATGTCACTTGCGTGAAAGGTCTTACCACCATCAAACGTGAAGTTGAAATGAACTCGTGTTGCATTTGGAACTGATTTGACGAATTCATTTGTTCTTGGATGATGAACAAACATGGTACCATCCATCAAAAACTTCCCACTACGAGAGGCTTGCTTTAGCATTTGTCGGTATTCATCTGCTGAACTAGCGACCTGATAAGTGCAACTTATGTTTAAGCAACTTTGAATGAACTTTAACTTATATAACCACCACGAGAACGTACCGGTTTCTCGAGCATTACATGCTTTCCTGATTGCAATGCACTAATCACATAATTGTAGTGCAATTTGGTAGGCAATGGTATGTACAAAGCCTCACAGGATTCATCGCTAATGAGAGCATCATATGAACCGTATACAACAGGTGTAGTTGTGGGTATGTTTATCCGTTCTTGATGGCTTCCAGGCCGAAATTGAGAAGAGCCATGTTCTCGACATATTCCACGCGGTTCCAAAAATATCTCAGACACTAGGCCTTCCCCCTTTTCTCTGCTTCTTGAGGCGATTGATACTACTCTACAGGACGTTGCTGGATGACTTATGGCCCGACTGTTCTTCTTGGCGATCCTAGCGGCTCCGAGGATGCCGATAGAAAGAGGATCTTCGGTGTTGGTGGACATGGTTAATGAAGATTAATGATTACATCATTGCCTCTCGTAATTTACCGTTCAATAGTTTTACAGGTAACAGATGGAAATAAAAGTGAAGTTACCTTTTTGACCGAAGTTTTCACGCTATCTCCCCCTCCATCACATTCACTTACACCGTCAACGTCAACCGTAACCATACTTTCCTCCTGCCTTCACACATCATCATGACGGGTCCTAACACTCCATCCACGACTGATAACATCGTTGATAGTGCATTCGACGTGCTGGATCATCTTGCAGCTCGAATGACTGCATGTGCAGCTACAGGACTTGCATGTGGTGTAATACATTCCACATACAAAGGGTTGCCAATTGCAAAGACATCTCTCTCGGCTGCCGTATCGTGTGCATTAGTATCTACTGCTTGCTTTGGGGCAGAAAGGTTATCATATGGTCTAATTCACAATATTACAGGAGAAAAGTCATCGACTACTCCAAACATTCTTTATGGATCGCATGCATTAGGTGGTTTGTGTGGTGGGGGTCTTGTAGGTTTCTTATACCAAGGTAACCCTATTCCTGGCATTATTTTGTTAACACCAATTATGTTAGGAATTGGGAAGCTAGAGATATCATTAAATGCATACAAATCAAGAAGAATGCAGCAGCTGAAAGAAATCAACGAGGCAACCAGCGATCAAAGATGACGAGAATCTTCGAGAATATATTAGCAGATATGAAATTAGATTATTAAAATGGGTATCAAGATCATGAACTTTATTAATGGTATGGATTAGTACTATTTAAGAGATATGTTATTTGTTCTGCACTGATTTGAAGAAATGTATATATGTGAAGCATTGGCTCTAACAGGAAGAACCGTACAAGCAGGATATTTTCTTCTGAGGCCAAGCTATGTTGATGTTCGTTGTTATTTTCCTGCCCAGTAACGGTTCTTAAGCTTCGTCGATGTCATCTGAATATGTTTTTTTACTTGCTTCTATCAAACCTTTTAAATGATTGGAAGTGGTACTAGCCTCACCAATACGTAAATCTGATGTATTGCATTCATTAATTGCTTCTTTGAGAAGCATTTTCTGACGAGCTGCTGCAGCAGCCATTGCGGCGATTCCCATAGGAGCTGATGAGCCAGCATCAGAAAATTTAGACTTGATCTTGCGTTTTTCAATTGACGAGGGAGTCGATAATTTTGTCGAGGCTGATTTCTTTTTGGCGGCTGCAGCTGCCATCGCTGCGATGTTGACTGGGTTAGCATTGCTTGGTATAACGTCAGTACCGTCCTTGACGAAAATTTTGTTGTGTGATGGCTCGACAGGGACCCTTTGGAGCTCTTCAGTAGATGGTGCTGTATCAAAAGATGGCATGTTGAGAGAATCGGGCAGTACGTCAACAGGATTATTACGGTTTTCGTTCAATGCCTGGTTAGGATCCCCTGTTTGTGTCGCATCTTCATCCTTGCGCTCCTTCTCACTGTGAGGTGCAGACGGTTCATCTGAGGGCACAGGATTTCGCTTCGACAGCATCGCCATGAGTGCAGCTTTTGGGTCTGCTTTCACATCATCTTGCTTAGCCTTATCATCAACTGTTGCTTCTGTACTTTCTTCTTTGCCCTCGATGCGGGCAGGTGTGGCCGGTTTCTCTGCAGGAACAGAATTTCTTTTCGACAGCATGGCTGAAAGCGCAGCCCTGGGATCTGGCTGGGGATCATCGAGCATCTCCTTGCTAGCTGCTTCTTTGAACTTTCCTACTTCGCCCTCAGTTTGAGTAGGCGAATTCTTGCGCTTTGACAGCATCGCCATTAGCGCAGCTCTGGGGTCTGGGTTTGTTTCACCCTCATGAGCACGTGCGCTTAAAGATGTCTTGTTATTGTACCGCTGGGTCCTGGAGCTAGTATTGTCAACCGAACCCTCGGAAACAGGAGATGTTGCTGGAAAGAATTTCATTGACGGGCTTTTGGATAATGATTCGTTTGCTCCCGGAGATGTCGCCGGAAAGAATTTTAATGACTGGGTTTTCGTTGGGAGTAACGTAGATGAATTCGTCAAAATTGAATTCGGAGTATTCTCATCTTGAGCATTGTTGGGAGTTGATGGTTCCACGAAAGGATCGGCAAATGATTTGGCCTCCACAGTGAGAGCATTTGGTTCAGGCTCTGTAGCGACATCTTGCTTGTCTGGACCAGCGAATGGGTCAGCGAACTGCTTCCGTTGTCCTGAGAGATCAAGCTTTCCCTTTTCTATAGTTGCACTAGAACCATTGCCACTCAGTTCCTCCTCTTTCTCTTTTTGGGCTTTGGCTTTTTTCTCTTCTCTCGCACGATGAGCTGCGGCTTTTCTTTCTTCTGCAGCTTTCTGTGCTTCAAGTCTCTTCACTACTTCATACGCACCATCAAGAGCACCGACAAATTTATTAAGAGTACCAAAAAAGTCAACACTATTCATAGCGGGGTCTTCCCCAAAATAAACCAGCACACTTTTAAATAGTTCTTGCACTTCATCTGTTCTAGCCAACGCATCCATGGTGCGTTTTTCGGCTTTGACAACGAACTTTTCCATAGGTGTCAGCTCATAAGGTTTTGCCTGGTTGTACATGCTAACGTCCTCGACCACTTTGACCTTAGTTTTTTGTTGTCTCAACCGGTCAAGTGCTGTTCCTGATTTGTAACTAATTTCAGATTCCCTGTAGCGTTCACCCTCAGCCTCGGCGGTTGCCTTTACTTCTTTAAGCCGTTCATTCAGATCTCTCAGCTCTGTTATCAGCCCATCAACAACGACAGATTCTGCTGGTCCAATGTTTGGAAGCTCAAGGTGCACTTTCAGAAGATCGGGTTCATTGACTTTTACCAGCTTTGCTAAATACTGCAATACACTCGTTTTCTTATCAAATGCTTTGGCCTGTGAACAAATGATTTGCATTAAAAAAATCAGCTATGCTCAACATATTACATGCATACTGTCTCAAGAAACATACCTCGTCGAGTTTCAACAATGCATCTAGTGTGAATCCTTGAGCCATTCTACCAGTGCCACCCGTGTTGATCTGATTTCCTAACATTAAAATCATCGCCATAAGTTTCCGGAGACGAACGCTTTTTTGAACTTCTTCGCAAGCATTGATCAGAGTGTTCACGCCTTCCATCAATTCAGTCAGCTTGTGATCAAATTGATACTTGAAGAGCATGCACTCAAACTTCTTGTCTGCCTTTTCGACGTTCATCATTGCATACATGTACTTCTCGCACGCGCAAAAATCATTTATTGCAGATTGCTTTGACTCTTCAGTCGATGAGGCATTCTTGACATATTGATCTATAGCTGCTCTTTCGTCTGGTGTGGGCAAAAACTCTAGCAGAGCCTTCAGCTGAGTGTCGTCAAAATTCCCAGAGTCCCTACAGGCACCAGGTAGAAGAAAGGTTAGTCTAAGGTGAGATCGCGGAATTGTTATTAAGGCATGTTACTTACATGCCGTCAACCATCTGAGCCAAGACAGGAAAATCAACCTTGAGTCTGGCCAAGATTATGCCGCCGTTCATTCCACGTTTAGCGTCAATGACTTGCACGCTTTTCTTCTGTTTTGGGCCAGTGGGTTTCTCAGCCGCAGCTTTTTTCTTATCTGCGGGGTTGGATGTATCAGTAAATAGGCTCTCAAATTCATCTTGGTCAATTTTAAGTGAATTGAATTCAAATGAACCTTTGATCATTGACCACAGAGAATTGTCATCGATCTTTGACTCTTCGATTGGGCTCCAATAAATCTTCTTACGTCTTACTTTGGGTTTTCTGGGTTCTTTCTTAGCTGACTTCTTTTTTAGAATTGACTTTTTGCGTGAAGCGAGTGCCTTTTGATATTCAACTGATTTTTCTGGATCAAGTTCCATGATACTCGGATCCATTCCATCACGCTGCATAGCATTTTGCACTGCTCCTTTGGGTAGACCCTACAAAGCGAAACAAATCAAGGAGCAATGTGAAGTTATAAGCACACGGAGGCAAAAATACCTTGATCATGTAATTAGTATATTACTCACCATTTTCATCATCTTTGCAACAGAACAATGTAATGAATGTTGGGTGAGTTTTATCGGAAGCAGAACATGTCAGTTTTGAGAGAAAGACCATACCTTAAAATATTTAGCATAGACAGGATCATCTTTTAGAGGGGGTCCTTTATCAACCAACTGTTCCTCTTGATTTTGCTGACTTGCAATGGATTTGTCTGGGTCTAGATCCATAATCGAAGGATCGAGGCCATCCCTCTGCAATGCATTTTTCACAGCACCCAGAGGCAAACCCTATCGAGGATGAATAATAAGTCATGATAATTATTAAGGAAATGCTTGCTAGCATGAATTTATTCATTTGCAGCTTACCATTTTTAGCATCTGCGTGTAAGTAGAAAGCATCAAATAAATGCTACAGTTAGGGTATAAATAAACAAAAACGCTCGACGAGGGAAGATAAACGTACTTTGAAATATTTCTGATATTTCGGATCATCTTTCAACAAAGGCCCATCATCTTCATCTTCATCTTCCTTCTTTTGCTGACTAAAAACGGATCTATCAGGGTCTAGATCCATTATAGCTGGATCTAAACCATCCCTTTGCAATGCATTCTTGACTGCTCCTAAAGGAAGCCCCTGACGGCATAATTTCAGATTCAGATGTTAAGTGCAATATTTACCAAATCGAACGAACAAAGAAGGGGACATGCTTACCATTTTCAGCATCTATTTAGTTAAAATGAAGCACCCAAAAAAACATTGGTGTTACTTAGACAATAGAACCACGAGACAATAAAGAAACACACTACTTCTCACCTTGAAGTATTTCTGATACTTGGGATCTTCTTTCAATGGAGGACCTTCGTCTCTGCCTGATTTCAGCTGGCTGGCAACGGACCTGTCGTGATCCAAATCCATAATAGTAGGATCCAAGCCATCTCGCTGCATGGCATTCTGAACAGCACCCATTGGCAAGCCCTATCAGAGGAGAAGCCGTTGAGACATTTGTATTGGAAACGATGATTACAAATGACGACTACAAATTGCACTTACCATTTTTAGCATCTTTGTTTTTACAAGAAATCACCGTTGTCATCGCGGGATGTAATGGTCCACGTATTAGTTGAAGACAGGAAGATAAAATATAACAATACACACAAACGCATAGACAAACACACTACTCACCTTGAAGTATTTCTGATACTTGGGATCTTCTTTCAATGGAGGACATTCTTCTTTGTCTGATTTCAGCTGGCTGGCAACAGACTTGTCGTGATCCAAATCCATGATAGTGGGATCCAAGCCATCTCGCTGCATAGCATTCTGAACAGCACCCATAGGCAAGCCCTAAAATTAGAATTAAATGAAGCTTGAGTGTGATGGAAGAATCTTAGAATGAAGGCAAGTGAGAGCGACTTACCATTTTTAGCATCTATGTAAAACGAATTTTCATCGGAATTAAGGTAAGAAATGTAGTTCATGCTAAAATAGGAAGAATTTGCGAGACCCACCTTGAAATATTTCTGATACTTGGGATCTTCTTTCAATGGAGGAGCTTCGTCTCTGACTGATTTAAGCTGGCTGGCGACGGACCTGTCGTGATCCAAATCCATGATAGTAGGATCCAAGCTATCTCGCTGCATGGCATTCTGAACGGCACCCATTGGCAAGCCCTGTAGTTAGGGAAAAAAGACATAAGTAAAATAAATATGTCATGATGAGATTTATGTCTCAAAACAATTATTTTCATTTACCATCTTGAGCATCTTGAAATATTTTTCGTACTTGGGATCCTTATTAAGTGGCAGCTCACCATCAGAAAATTTATCGGTCATAGTTGATGGAGTGTTCTTGTCTTCCATATTGATTGGGTCTTTTGAACTTTCTTTCTCGATTTTGGAATTATTCACATTAGAGATATGGGAGTCGTCAGTAACAGCGGCATTCTTCTTATTAAGAAGAGATGTCAACTCTGCTTTTGAGTGAGACTCATCACCTTTCTCCCCGAAAACTTCTCCTGCAATGTTTCTCTTCGAAATCATGGCATTAAGGGCTACTTTGGGATCAGGTGCAGCAGTGTTTTCCACTACAGGACCTTTACCATTTTCAACATGTGCTTCGTTGCGCTTAGATAACATAGCCATCAGGGCTGCCCTAGGATCAGGCTCATGTACATCTGATGCGCTCTCAGCAGGACCTGCATCACTGGAATCCTTCTCATTACTGGCCATATCGGCATTTCGTTTGGCGAACATGGCATTGAGTGCTGCTTTGGGGTCTGCCTGCGTCTCTTCCTCTTGTCGACTATCGCTGCTTGCTTCAAGCTCCTCTTGATCAGGAGGTTGATTGCGTTTTGACAGCATAGCCATCAGGGCTGCCCTAGGATCAGGATCAGGCTCAGGTACATCTGATGCGCTGTCAGGAGGACCTGCATCACTGGATTCCTTTTCATTGCTGGCCATATCGGCATTTCGTTTGGCGAACATGGCATTGAGTGCTGCTTTGGGGTCCGCCTGCGTCTCTTCCTCTTGTCCACTATTCGGGGTTACACTATCATTCTCTTGTGCTTTTGGAGCAGCAGCTAGATTATGTTTCTGTTCAGACTTCTGAACGCTAATTGAGTGTTGCTTATGCCCTGGAAGCCTGGTATCTAGAGAAGTTGTTGGATGGTGCTCATTCTCTTCATTTTGGTGACATGCGGGTTTGAAATTGGGAGCTTCGGCAGGAGTTTTGTTGAGATTTACCTTTGGACGAATGGCATCTAGCACACAACTAATTCCATTGTTCAGAGTTTTTACAACTTCATTCAATGGATGGTCGGACAGTGTCAAACTGCTATTGTTGTGTAGATTTAACACGCAAGTTCCATTGTCGTAGAATCGTAAAGACAGTGGATTTGAATTTCCCGTAGTTGCACTAAGCACACATTCATCACAACTTTCTGACCATTTTTTCTTGTACGAATCATCTAAGACCTTGTTCAGCATACTGACACGAATTTGTCTTACATTAAAATAAAGTATTGGGAGCATGTCTCCGGACGCCTCAGATAATGAAAGGATAGTGCTTTCAACAGATGTTGTCACGACTCCATTGATGGCCAAGATGAAATCTCCAACAGTTAAGGAAGAATACACAACGGGACTGCTTGCATCAACACTGGTCAATTGAACTAAACCATGGTTCATTTCAAAAGTCATACCCAAAGTAGCAATGTTGTAACCTCCTTCGGTTGTTCTGTTTCCCGACTTCAGCTCGTTATTTTCTCCCATTTTGATTACTGTGTAACTGGCCCCTGGTGGTCGTTTTGCATTGCTTGCCATAAGTGTTAAGCTTGCAGTAGTTTCCCTGGCATAATTCCAACAAAAGTTATTGGGCGCAATATCATCGTGAATTGCATGATATCATTTTAGACTTACCGGACAATCTCCGCAGCCTTCTTAGCACTCCTTACCCGATGATGATTTATACACAAAAGTTCCTGACCGGCTCGTAATTCTGAACCATCAAACGCTGAACCTGGTTTAATCTTATCAATCACAACAATACCCTTTGATTTCGTTAATGCGAGACCTACTTTCTGATCGGGTGTGGTTTTGACGTAAGTTGCCAAGATAATAGATGGTATTGTGAATGGTTGAAGGTCTTTAAGTTTGTCATCGTGCAAAGCGTTTTCCTCTAGCTCATCCAGACAGCTCAAACTTAGTGACTTCGCAGGGCTTTTCATGGGCGAGATTCTAGGCGACACCGAAGGTGATGATGAATGACTAGCACATGTTACGGGAGGTGCACAAACATCTCCATCGTTCATATGGGCGCACTCATTATTGCTTATCCATACCTCAGCCTTTGCTGATGGCTGAGTAGGTTCTGTAAACATTGTGCTGATTAGTGTGGAATCCTCGTTTCTTGGTAGTTGCCCTGTGTCTATTTCTTCTAGCACTTCGTTTCCTCCTGAAGTTGAACCCTCATCAGAAGCACTTTCAGTCTTTATTGATTTCACAGCATCATCGTTTGCATCATCGACATTAGCATCATTTAAGGTTGTGCCAAGGGATTGTTTTAGAACGCTGCCATTTGTCGTATCCTCATTTGCATCATGGAGAGCTTCATCAATTATCTCACCAGAGCATAAAGGCAATAATTGATTACATTCATTCTCATCTTCTTCCAACTTCATCGTAGCTACTGCCGGATTGTTAGAAGCAGTAATTTCTTCTTCGTATGCGTTGTCCTCATCGAGAATAGGCTGTTGAATGTGTATTGGGCTTTTTTCGCTCAAGGGGGCATCTGGCTCGTCATACTTCATTACTGGACTTAAAACCGCCTCATCCGATGCAACACTTCTAGATTCTGACTCTTCAAATAGAGACTTGGACGAAGCACTGAGAATAGACGAATCTACATCACTCCTGGGTGTTGAATACTTTTCAACATTTGGTAATGCATTGGGGTTTGGCTCCGATATTGTTAACTTTTCAGTGTATTCTTCATATCCTTCAATACTCCGATTCCTTTTCTGAGCCGACTCTGTTATTTCTTTAAGAAGTGATGCCCTCCTCTCATCAATGCGAACAGATGACAGAGATTTCCCAATTTCTCTTAATTTCAACGCATCTAAAAATGAAGACCGAGACCGATCTGCAAAGGGTGTATTTGGCTCTGATATATTGTCATTGACTCCCTGAGTCTCTGGCGACATGCAGTTTCTTTGTGGGTAATCATGAGAGGATTCTCCAGACATCATAATTAGCTCATCGGTAATCTTTTCTTCTTCAACGTTATCTTCTTCTATCACAATGAGTTCTGGACCAGAAAATGAATTCTCATTCCGTGACTGTGGTGGCTGGCGAGATTCCTCTCTCATACTCGGATCTAAGCTTTCGTCATCATTGCTCTGTTCCTCAATCTCGTCATCATTGGCTGTAAAATATGAATCATCATCAAGCGATTTCTTTTGTTCCGGGACTTCGAAGCTATCATCCAATGATACAGTCTTAATTGTCGCATCAACAATGTTGCTTTCGTATTCATTTGCCTCTTTGCCACTTAGTGTCAACAATCGACCAAATAATCCCTGTGACAATTCATGCTTGGCAAGTTTGGAATCTCCATTTGAAAGTTGTAATGCAATCCGTCGAAAATCAATATTACTGCCTAAACAATCCACGGAATAATACGAGGGAGAGTCCATCTCAAGCTCTTCTTCCTCTAAAAATGAAAGATGTGAAAAGTGTGACTCGGAAATCACTCGCCAGCCATGCAGGATAGAATCCATGCCCTCCAACACACGATCACCAATTTGAAGTGCATCAAGTCTCAATCCAGGAGCAATTGACATCCGTCGTCTCTCCGCATCCTCATCGTCCTGATCATCAATATTCTCAAATTCTAGCGTTAATAAGAAGTCCTCCTCGTCAAACGAATCAGCGTATCGTCTCATCATATCCACATTTGTCATGACCAATTCAAACCCCCCCTCCTTTAAAAACTTTGTCGAATTCACATACCGGAACAGCACCTTCGTCGGATCATCTGCATCTTGGGCAAACATTCCCCCAAATCGACAAACCAGCGAAAAATCACGATTCAGTATCTGACCAATGTTGTAACATCCCTCATCATCGTCCCATTCGTTCAACGTAATGTCATCATGGGAAGAATACACCTGATGCCGAGCCACATCCCCATGTTCCCATATATCGATACAGGGCATATCATCAACGGGCACACCCTGCAACAGTACTCGTTTCAATAACAAAGGTTCCGGATGGGGATAACGCTTCGACCGAACGACCTCATCAAAATTTTTGAAGAATTGTCGTAAACTCGGCGGTATATGACCCGCCATATCTTTATTCCCATCCGATGATGATGATGATGCTCCGGGACGTATCCCCCGTCGTTCGCAGAATAATTCAAATCCCGTAAAGGAATCGGGGACTTTATCGGCGTATCGGAGGTAACAGGCGGCAACTACCCCGGTACGTGTTTTACCGTTGGAGCAGTAGACGCAGGCAATGGTGGATCGTTTGCCCTTGACGGTGCTGGTGGTTAGGTAGGCGTGTAGGGCGTAGCATATTTCCATAACTCGTGATACGCTGGGAGTTTGAGATGATTTATTGTTGTTGGAACTATTGGAATTATGATTGTAGGATGTTGATTCGTTGCTCCCCACGCCCTTGAGTGAATTTTGACTGGGAGTGGGTGACACTGGACATTCCAGCGAATTGCTCCTTTCGAAGGATTGACTGGAGGTTAATTGCAGTGACGAAGATGCAGAATTGCTGTTGTTTTGGTTGTTGCTGTTGTTGGCATGATTGACTATTATTCGTGGACTACCCCACGGTAAATGAACCACCTGCCTTCCGAGCAGTAACAACGATCGATCGTCGACATCTTCATCGGAGACATTGAATAGTAGGTATCGTTTGGGGTGTCTGCTTTCTAGGAATGATGAGAGTTCGGCAGGATCATTCTCGTGCGATCTCTTCTTGTTGGGTTTACGAATGGTGTTAGTGGTGGTAGATGTAGTGAGATCAGTAGAAGAAGGCTGCTGCTGTGACGTCTCATCGTTCAGTGGGTACTTCGATCGAGGCGGAGCCATGCCCACCAGCTGAGGCGTGATGTAATGCAGATCCAACGAAGGGGGGATATGCCTCGATAACTTGTCGAGTTGCTTCTGATGATAGTGCTTGATTGGACTGGAGGATGCGTAAGAAGGGGGCGGTTTGTATGATTCGTTTTCACTGTCGTGGGCGTCGGTCAATTGTCTATCGGTTGTTGCTGCAGATGGGCCGACGTCGAGAGTGTCCGTTGACATGGCTGTATCCACCTCCAGCGCCGACTTGAACACTTCTCTATCAATGGAATCGTTTGATCCTGCTGCCATCATTGGAGGGCTGGGCGTGTCATCGTCGCCCCAGTCAATATTGTTGTCTGTATTTTTATCGGTCATATTCTTCGTTAATGAATGGACAAATGGAGGAATTTCCAAGGCTGTAATTTTAAGAAGAGTCTCGCATTGACACTTTCACTTTCACATATATTAGAATATATTATTTGCACTCCTCACATGAAAAGCGTGGATCAGAGGGTTGCAGATGGTTGCTGGGGTTGCAATTGCTGTTTGCTGTGGATGGTGTGAAAGGAGAAAGGAGCGTTGAGCGAAAGAATGGAGAGGAGTGACGAAGGATTGTTGGTCTGAAAATGACAGGTAATTATGGGTAATTACAAGATAACCAACAGTATTCAATAATAATATCTAAATGTTACCTGTAATTGTCTTCGCGATTTCCTACCTCCTCTTCCCCACTTACCACTTACCACTTAGCACTTAGCCTCACAACAACAGACAACAATTATAACAATGGTCTTCGTCTACACAGGAAAAGGCAAACGCTCCGCCCAAAACAACGACGCACCGCCGGAACAAAAACTATGCGCTAAACAAGCCTGTGCCATTCAATGGTGTCTGGCGAAGCGTGATCACAAGGAACACTTGTGTCAGGGTGTGATTGATGAATGGAAGGATTGCTGTGAGAAGGTCAGGGCGAATGCTATTGCTGATTCTGCTGCTGATGTTGTTGATAATAATGAGGAGCAGGTGGGACAAGGTTCACGTGGGGTAGAGTGAATACTCAATATTCGGAATAATAATTTGATGGATTGTTATTGTTGCATCCTTTTGATGAAAAGGTGTGGTTTTGGGATGACAACCGTTCCACAGACCAAAATGATGATGAGGCTGCATATCTAGTGGAAAGTACAATGCATAGCGGGGGAATGTCGACAGAAAATTATCGTGTACGAAGATTGAAATTACCCATCGAAAAGTCAAAGTTCAAGTATGGAGTTAAGGAGTGAATCGTAAAAGACGATACCATTCTCATATTCAAATCGGGTGCAAGCGAAGAATCTAAGATAACAGACAAGCTTGTTTAGTTGCCGCAAACATGAGCAAGTTGCCGTTTGTTACTACTTATTGAAAGAAGAGTGGGCATTCCAATTGAGATGATGCGTTAGATATTAAAAACGACAATTGACAATTCAGTAACCTCAAGATATAGTTTTAAACCTAGAACTTCAATCTATGTAAAGCGTATTTCATCCTGAATACGACACTTTAGTAAACCTGATCAAATCCTTCCTGTATAGTCTGGGCAGATATTTCCCACGACAACACATTTTCTGCCGAGAGCTTAGGCATGTGCTTGAGCCATCGATGGTTTTCCTTGTTCAACTGCTCCTTGGCTACAAGGACAGAAAGCTTATAAGTGATGACCCACACTGTGTCAAAATCATGTCCCTGATATTTCTTCGGACAGCCTTGTTTTCTACCACATCCCAAGGCATGGGCAAGGTTGGGAATAAGACTGTGCTTCCAATTCACAACAGTCATTCCGTTTTGACATAGACCGATTATGTTGCTATCATTGTTCCCCGTGTTGGTATCATTACTTCCCTTCATTTCTGGGTCAGTAAGTCCATGTAGGGCCGTATCAATATTTATTTCGACGCTCTTACTCAAACTGGTGAAAAAATCCATGGCTAGATCACCCTCCTGATTCACACCAAAGCTTTCATCCACGGATAAATGGAATTTATCCGCAAGTGGGATAACTGTCTCAACTTCTCTAAAATTTTGATGCTCTTTCGCTGGATCTGAGTTGTACCGTGCATCGTTGAGAGCGTAGATTTTAAGTGGGGTTGGGAACTGGGGTTTCATCACAACCGCGTCAGATAGGCCTGTTGCATTTACGGCAGGGATGGGTGGTGCTCCATTCTCTGAAAGATTATTCACAGTTTGATTGGTAGTACCACTGGCTAACCCTTGGTACTGATCATTTTCGACAAACAAGGAAGCAATATACATCGCACGTTCCTTTCCTTTATCAGAGCAGTGTCCATTACCATATCTGTCCCGGTTATCACGAATGCGTACTTTATCATGTTTTCCTATGAGCTTGACATCTTTATCACAGTGTCTCATAATCATCAGTTGGCTCAAGCATTGAAATACATTATCACCACCCGCTTCACTTGGCTGTGGAGCAGATGACTCGGGTAACAACGATCGGGTCAAATAATTTAGTGACTCAAGCTGCTTTGAAGGTTCGTATGATCTTTCTTGGATCTTGTGATACTTGTGAGTTGGCGGCCTTGAAATTAAATCAAAGATCTTGTATAGGCCAATACATGCAGCTACTCCAATGGCTGCCCGAATCCAGCGACGCTGCATGTAGTCATTGGGCTGCTTGCGTTTGGGCTGTCGCTTCCCCTGATCAGTGGGGTGAGAAGGAAGTAATTGGTCGATCTCTGTGGCATGATTATTCGGCGGCATGATCAATTCCTGTACTGTGAAGTATTAGAAATGTTGTTCCTATAAATAATCCACCTCTTGTATTCTCCTTTTCCAGGATACAGCCCGCGGGTCGCTGTA
>JALLPH010001562.1:0-10571 GCA_036939855.1 Cyclotella choctawhatcheeana
TAATGGTCGATAATCGTAGAGCTTCGTAGAGATACCCCAATATCCCTAAAAAGCTGCTTTTTAATGATGCGCGAACAAACACTAATAACCCAATATCCCTAAAAAGCTGCTTTTTTTAATGATGCACGAACAAACAATCCTTCATTCTTCTATCATAAATCGCAAGCAAAGCACTATCATAATTCCAAATTGAAATTCCCAATTCCCCTTGTTGCAAAATGAAACTAAACGTCGCAACTGCTGTGCTCGTTGCTGCCTACATGCCCGCTCCCACTGTTGCTCAGGATTGTACTGGTAATGAAAAGTGTACTGGTGAAGCTGCGTGTAGTGGAGCCGACCAGAGTAAAATTGGATGTGGTTCATGCAATGGGCGGCTTGCTTGTGTAGATGCAAAAAAAGATATTGGAACGAACTCATGCAACGGAGCCTTTACTTGTTTTCGTGCATCTGGTGGGTTGAATCTTGTTGACCGGAATTCATGTCACTTGCTGAAACTAACTCTCACGCTTGACTCTCTTGTTTCTCAGTCACTATTGGTGATGGTGCTTGGTGAGTTATCGTCTGATTTCGACAAATAGTACTGAATGTTATCAAATATGATTTACTGACTTTTCATACAATTCAACTTCAGTGGTGCAGATGGTGCGTGCGAGGGCATATATGGCAATGATGTACTAGATGGTGAATGGTAAGCATAAACCTTCTTGTTGCTTCTTGTGAAAAATACTCTTGACCTAATCATATTAATTTATTTCCGCATCATAGCAACAGCAGTGGAGTTTGCAAATACAAATATACCCCCCATGTACGTTGTTTTTTCTTCTGCGTAATAACTGATGAGACAAATGTCCCGCAACGAAATCTCATGCATCTCAAACATTAACACTGCACAGGACACTAAAGCACCCTCTGAAGCGGTAAGTTAATTCTCATAACTTATTTTAATAATGCGAGACTCGAGTCTTACTTAGCAATCTCATTTTTCTTAAAGCCATCTTCAAGGCCATCTGAAATCCCGTCATCGGTTCCATCTGTATCACCCAGTGATCAGCCTTCAAGCCAACCGTCTGTATCATCCAGCGAGGGGCCTTCAAGCCAGCCAAGTGCTTATTCATACCAACCTTCCTTTTCGCCAAGTTCTCAGCCGTCGTCTTCACCGAGCAATCAACCTTCACCCCAACCTTCCTCTATGCCAAGTTCTCAGCCTTCCTATGCACCGAGCAATCAACCTTCGTACCAACCTTCGTTCAGACCTTCGTCCCAGCCATCCTCTCCACCAACTTACCAGCCCAGTTCTAAACCATCTAATAGCCCTAAACCATCTAGTAGCCCGTCATCAATGCCATCTGAATCGCCCACTAGTATGCCCTCAAGTCAGCCCTCAGACACTCCCAGTTGCACTCCCTCGTCTGCGCCCACTCCCTCTCCTAGCATCAATCTTTTTTATCCTGGTCAGTCCTCTGATGCTAACGGATGCAAGAATGATGGAGATCAGCCAGCTTGGATGGATAGCACTCCCTCCTTTTGGCTGTTCACCACGCTGGAAAAATGCTGTGAATCACATTTTGGATGGAATTTGCAGACTTGCTTGGGGACTCATCCTCAAGAGTGTGCAAAGACCTTGTGGTATCCTGATTGGCTAGGTTCCAACACGGGTTGTCTGCGTGATGGCAACGAGCCATTGTACATGATTCAAAGCCCAGCGGACTTCATTTTTAGTGACAGGAGGAGCTGCTGTGAAGAACACTACCCTTGGGGCTTTGATGTTTGTATGGGTCTCTCTCCAGGTTCGTGTTCCTATGTTTGTACAGACAATAGTGGAACTGGTACTTCTAGTGCAAGCAGCTCTGGTGTCAAATATTATGCCGATTGGCTTGCTGATGTCCGGACGTGCAAGAATGATGGACTTGCTCCTCAGTACATGGTCAATCAGGCATCTATCTGGTTGTACGACGACCTCGACTCTTGCTGCGAGCGCTTCTTCTCGTACAAACTTGATCTTTGCAAGGGAGGTGGTGGAACCTCCTCTTACACGGGCACTAACAAGTGGTATGTCAGTTATGACGATAAAACGTGCTTCAAGGACTGTGAGATCAAAGGAACGGACTGTGGCGGCCCTCCCAATTATTTCGGCTCAAATAACTTGTTTGACTCTAAGGCAAAGTGTTGCAAAGAACACCTCTGGTATGATTACAAGAACTGCATGCGGGCGTGAAAAGAAAAGGGATCATATTCATTTCGCCAACAGAATGTTTCAGTCCAACGAGACAAAAAAGATCACAAATTGATTGTTTCTATAATGGGGAATTCGTGGTTAGATCTAATAAGATAAATTGTATTTTGCATTGTGACGTCTCTATCGCATTCCGTGCAGCGTCTTGAACTGCCAATGTTTGTATACATATCTTTTACCCCATTAGTCGTCTTGTATGATATCAGATCACGAAACCCCATTGACATAGAAATCGTAAGACCATAAGATGAATTTGATATCATTTTAGATCAGTGTCGCTGCTGACTCTGCGTGCTAGTTGTTAGTGTGCCAAAGAGAGAGGTATCATGTTAAGAGAAAACATGATCGCATATTTTCACTCCAAGATTTGTTTAATAAATATTTATACTAAAATAGTGTAGGAGAGGCGCACTAGAAATTGTGTATCATTTATTCCCGGTTCAATCTCTTTTCGTGCCCACTCGATGCATAGTGTCAAAGCAGTTTCGGCATAGTCGATTGTACTCATGCGAGATGACCTTACACGAGGGTGGGCAGCCGCCTTTCACTGAGTTTATCCGCAAACTTCTGCCCCCATTCCTAGCGGCCTTCAGCTGGTGCAGGTTTGGGTTCCATTTACATTTTTTGTCAGTACATCGACCAAGTCGCTCATTATAAAGTCCTTGTGGTGCCTCTGAATCACGGTACTGAAGTAGCCCCGATCCAGTGAAACGAACATCGCCAAACTGCAAACGAGGGATGGGATCTACTTGTACAACTTCCTCACAACTTGATGATGTTGAGTTTGGAGATGTGTTGTTCAATTGAAGACCTTTAATGGCTGCATAGCGCCTCCAAACATCAGAAATCCTGGAAGGATATTTCTGAACAATAGGTTGACTCGTAGATGCCATCACGGTAGAAACTGCATTCCGTTGATTGAATCTCTCGACTGCATTAATCATTCGAATTCTCGATTGCAGAGAGATGACACACGAGATTGTATGCATGAAGCATTGTCTTTGATGGAAGGATCTCCATTTAGTTTGGATAAGTGTAGCTGCTTCTACTCCTGCTAGCGTTTGATGATGAATCATGTTATGCTGATTTAGTGCTTTGAATGCTTGCCACCCCAATGCAATCGCTGCTGCAGCTGTCTTCCTATGCTTGATCATTCGAACTATCGATTGTAGCTTAGTGACACACGAAATGGTATGCACAAAGCATTTTCTTTCATAGAAGGCCCTCCACTGAGCTTGAACGAATGTAGCTGCTGCATCTACTACAAACGAACGCCACCTCAATGCAATTATGGTAGCAGCTGCCTTCTGTTGATTGAAACTCGTAGCTGCTTGAACCATTCGAATTTTAGATTGAAACCTAACAATGGATGATGTAGTTTGCACGAAGCATTGCCTTTGATGGAATGATCTCCATTTGGCTTCGATAAGTGTAGCCGCCACAGAAGCTGAGTCTTGCGTTGGTAGAAGAGCAGCCTTCTTCCTTGGCGGAGATGTCAAAATAGCGAGTACCTCTTTGCATTCAATCCAGTCCTGTTTTGCCTCCTCTTCTTCACCATCATCATCACTATCCAGTAGATCAATGATTTCAGTCTCCTCATTGTCACTATCTAAAAGTTCAATAACATCAGTTGGCTTGTGATCTAGTTTGCAATTCAACTCTGGAATCAAAGCCATCTCCGCAAGAAGGTCAGAATCTGTAATGTTAAGCTGTTTCTTTCGACGAGCACCCGGCTTTCGTAGTAGTACCTGTATGTTCGGTGCACTCTCAATGACGAGAGGATTCGCTTGCAGCAACGTCAGTTTACGCCAGGCCTCGGTGAAATTCGAGTCGGATTGATCCATAAAGATGTATTCTATGGCTGCATCAGATATCGTTGCAAAGGAGTTCCTCAGAAGTTCTCGCGAATCAAGGAGGTATTGGTTTGTAACATGGCAATTTCGGGACATGGTTCTGGGTAGTCGCCGGATACAGAGACTTTGCGATGAGGTTGAACTGCCCCTCATCCTCTTTTCGTTAGGGTTGGAAACGTTCCATAATCCATCCAATCCCATCAGATGGTCACATACACATGATATGTAAGGTATTTCCTTTGTGTGCTTCATTTTTATTTTCACATGATCAGATACTTATCATGTGCGTTAGTGCTGACGAAAACTTCCAAAGGATTACCATAAGCAGCGGGCCAATTGCAATTGATCCTTGGTGGAAGCAGCCGCTCGTTCTCTGCTTAATCTTACATAGGTATATTGTTTGGGGGGTCGATGTGTCCGCTACCATGCAGTATTTGCATGATTTCAAAGCTATTCAAGCTTAAAAGCGAGCATCAGTTTTGCATCATGGAGGCATCACAGTAGGTATGGTATTCAGAGACATCCTGAGGAGAGTAGATACAGAAATAAACTTTGGCTGTTGCCTGGCTGGGATGAACTTTGACTTCGGAGTTGGAGTTTGGGAGGGGATTCTTCTCTGATCTGCTTCTGAGGATCTATTAGGATATCTTACCTCAATGTTTTCATAATGATTAAATGTTTGTATAAGATAATTTTACATTTGACAGGTATTGAACCTGATCAACTTCAATCCGAAGCGAGGAGTGCAACAAGATTTCTGATTTCTGCCACACTCACACATCACACATCCTTCATCATTGACAATAAGGACAACAACAGTTGCAATGATGTCTCCATCACATCGACAGACCCGCAGCATACTCCTTGCTCTATCGTTGCTCCTCTCAGATATCAATGGGGCCGCTGCCTTTTCGCCACGCCTCCAACGAATAGAATCCATCAATCACCAAAATCAAAACACAAAAAAAACACGGACAAATAAAGCGGATCGTCAAGGTAGCATACATCATGTTGCACCTGCAGTTAGACGACCACTGCGGATGATCAATAAGAGTGGATCGGATGAAAATAGAACACCAAAACAAACATTTGACACATCGAAATTACTGCTTCCCGTAACAGCAGCAGTATCGTTATCACTGGTAACATTCGCCGCATTTGCACAATACCTTCCCGGTCCACCCATTGATGCCACTGCACCTCCGCCGTTCCTATCAACACTACCCTTTGGTGTAATATTCAGTGGTTCCTGCGAACCATACACCGCGCCATTAATCCTCCGAGATTTGGGATCTACAATATTCTCCATCGCGGCGGCTACAGTCTTTGTCAAGTCCGTAACGTACCCCGTTAAAATGGACAAACTAGATTCACGAGATGCAAGAAAGATAATACATACCTTATCGGGACCGTTATTTATATTCGTGTGGCCTCTATTCTCACATGCGCTCGGGGCTCGAGTTTTTGCAACCATTGTCCCGTTCTTGAACGGGATACGTCTCTTTGTGGCTGGTACCGGAACAGAGCGTGTTGGGAGTGATACTACCGCCAAGAGTAACAAGAATGAACAAAAGGATTACAATAAATCCAATGAAAAAATTGGAATCGAGGTAGACCTTGCCAATGCAATATCACGATCGGGAGATGTCAAAGAAGCATTACAAGGTCCATTCGTCTACGTCATAGTACTGTTATGTTGCACATTCTTCTTTTGGGTAGACACCCCCATAGGGATAGTAGCCGTGGCCACAATGGCAGTGGGAGATGGACTTGCCGATTTAATGGGGAGACGTTTCGGCGCAACGAACAAATGGCCATTCAACAAACGTAAATCCATTGCGGGAAGTTCCGCCTTCGTGATTGGTTCGGTAGTTGGTTCGTTCGGGTTACTCTCGTGGTTGATTTGGAACGGATCCATGGACCCGTTGCCGTATGATTCTTTGGACTTAGTACGGAGATTATTCGTTATTGCGGTGGTATGTGCTGGTGTAGAACTTGCTCCGGTGGTGGATGACAATTATTCCGTTCCAATTGCCGCTGGAATTTTATCTGCCTTCTTGCTAAACTGAAACAGTTTCAGAAGTGATTGTGTCGCTAATAACTGCTATAATAAGTCCAGTAATGTTTTAGACTATGGTAACGTTTAAAACCATGTCATACAGCAGCTAGTTGCATCAAGAAAGTAGGTGAAGACCGAAGACAAAAGCAGAGACAGCACAACTCAAGTAAGGTCTGGACTTCTCCGCACGGCAAAAAAGGTTGACTCTTACTAGATATGTGAAATTAGTCAAAAATACATCTACAGATAATATTCAGACTCCTTTGATCGCTACGATGGGCTGCCTAGTCCCATTAATTGCGTAACCCATGACATAATACCAAGATGACTGCACTCTGAATCGTTTCAAAGAACTCATGAAGACCATTATTTGATTATTGTCATTCTGTACACTATGATGAATAAGGCAAATAATATTCTATAGTACCACTTCTCCCTTTTTTTCAATGTTTTAGACACGCTTGGAGAGCAAAGAACGACTGCTCTTGGGACAAGCCAATGCAAACACCGCGGCGGGAAGACATACTCCCTCCATTTCATTCTCGGTATCCATCAAAGAGTGATCCTCCTGATCTCGCCGTGATGATGATGATGATGTAGCACCACCGCTAATATTCGGACAATACACGCATTTTTCCGAATGCGCATGGGTAGTAGCATGACAATCGGAAGCATTGATACGATTGGCACATAGTTCAAATTGTTCATTATTAATTTGTATCCCCGTCTGTTCTAGGAGAGATTGCAGCACGTGTTCTCCTCGGAGGAAGCTGGATGACGGCTGTTTGGCCACGACTGTTGTTGTTATTGTAGGCATCATTAGTAAAGAGATGAAGAGAAACTTGGAGATTATCATGGTGGAGTATGTGACCTTCGTTTCCATCGTTGATGCGGCTTGTGTGTAATGGCTTTGATTTGTGAGTGTTGATGATGAAGATGTGGAATCAATCAGTCGACCAGGGCTGGTGGCTTGGGTCGTTATTCATATCATCTTGCCATCCCCGGACTCCAACATATGGTCCAGAACTCCATTGTCCATTACATTGTGTGGGCGGAATATTTTGTCACGTGTGGTTGTTTACGGTTTTCTTGGTGAGTTATGGGGGCTGTAGTAAAAAACATTCGTGAATGAAATAGAATTTCTCAGAATCTGTTCTTTTCGACAGACCCGCCTCTTGTCCTCTGCAGAACCCGTTTCGTACAACCTTAGGTACTACTACTTTACTTCATATGAATATGTAGGTACACCAATGAGAATCATGAAACATCCGTCAACAGAGTATCATCTAGTGCATAGTGCAATGAGAATGACACCTAGTCAATTATCTACAGAGCAATGACAAGCAAACAGCTTCGGGCATGATCGTCTCCTGAATTTGAGGGTAAATACAGAGTGGAAGGTCTCTAGAGTCTCTACGCACGCTGATCAGTCCTCAAAAAAGAGAGAGAGAGCATACAGAACAATGGAAATTCCAATCCCACCCAACAGCAGCAGCAGCAGCTTCAACCAACCAACGTCGGTGGACATTACCCACCTATTATTTAAATTGGATTGTCTCGAGACAACAACAAACAATGATAATAACAATGACAACAACAATATTCACGAGAAGAATGACGCCAAAAAGAATATTCGATTAATCGAATTGGATCCACATCATCATTCCAATAATGTCGATACTAGAGCAGATTATTATAAAACGACACGATTATTTTTAGCCGTGGTGTTCGGCAAGCATGTGGTGGTGGCTCAATTGTTTGCATTGGAATTGACCAAGGTCCTTCATGACGATGATGATGACGACGAAGATGAATACGAATGGGTAGAAATAAGCGTGGATGGCAACACCGCCCGACCGATGGTTATTTTCCCTCCTAGTCATGCTGACGCCTTGTCTTTTGATGGGACCGAACATGCACATTTCAAACGATCCAATTCGAAGAATATAAGAATTGGGGATGATACTGTCGAATTGACGTCTTGTGCACTCATCCCCCCTCCATGCATGAAAATCAATTGTTCACGATCAAACCATATCGAACATCACGGTGAACAGCATCATTATCATCCTCATCATCGTGATGGGATAGTATCACACAGAACAGTGGCGGTAGTGCTGGGTACTACATCTGGTCAAGTCTTGTCAATTCTACTGCATGTTTCTGTGAATGAATTAGAATCAGCAAATGACGGTAATAACATCACTACTGCTGCTACGTTTCATTTGAGATATGAGGGGTGTAAGAAAATAAACGGGGAAAAGAAGGACAAACCAACAACCGATAATGATGGGGGTAGCAATACCAGTAGTGGTGTAACATCATTTCCCCAAGAACCGATAGTGAATCAGGTATTACCGTACTCCAAAACATTTGCACCGGGAGAAAATGTAGATTCTTCTTCAATCCTACAGTGTAGTAATAACAAAAACCTCGCATCGTTGTTCGATGGTGACAATATCGAAGCACACATACGGGTAATCCATCCATCAAAACCAATCATGTCAAACAATACCAATAACGAACAACAAAATCAAAATAATGATGCAATATTATCCATCTCTTTTGGAAGGGGCGATTGGAAATTTCCACACACCCATAAAAAACGAAGAAAGAGAGGTGGATATTCCATACGAATGAATCAAGATGTTCTTTGGGTGATTTATAGTAATGGGATTATTGTCAAGATGCCTTCTTGGAAATTATTCCTCAAAACCACAAATGATGATGATGGTCAAACACCTCACAGTAGGAATGAACCCGTAATCAAGAATGCTAATGAAGGAGACAGTGCCGCCGGGAATCCAATTCAAAAAACATTAAATGTCATAGTACCGATACACAATCCATGTCCGTCTCCGCTTGACATTCCTCCTCCTCCTCAGAACAATCGTCTTCATGCTGGATATAGTCATCATCATCGCGAAGGAGGAGGAGGAATGATGGACTTTGACGAACAATCCATGACATCAAAGTTATCCATGACTTCGAAAATGTCAATTGGGACGAGTCATTCTCAATTTACGGTTGGTGGCGAGGATGATTATTGGGGATTGTTGGGCGCAGCTGTTCAAGGTGCATCTAGTTGTGGGCAGCAACAGCAACAGCAACAACAACACTCGAACCAATCCATTCAAGCAGTGGTTTTGGGGGCACAACAATCCGTACCGGGTTCTACCTTACCGCTGACTGTACAATCTTCTCGAGTGGAATGTGGTCCATTATCTGACGAGAATAATGGCGAGGGGAATGCAAATACCAATCAAGATGCAAATAATACTACAACTATTGATCAACATCATGATAACAGTTCTTGGGCATCGTCTTCCGATGATGAACACTACGGTCTAGTGACCGGGACCGTCGTCGGGGGAACAGCTGCACTTGTTAAAGGTGCATTAGGCGCCGCCTTGGGAGCTGTTCGTTGGGGTTTTGGCGGTGGTGCTGGTGTCGCCGTGGATGATTCTGACTTGATGAATGATACCTTGGATGAGGTGGATGTGTCATTGGATGTGCCCGAGTCGGAACAAGATGATAGTCAGGTAGATGATGAAGATCATTTTGACATTGGAAGCAATAAGGACGGACCTACTACTGCTACACAGAATTATGTACTGCAAAAGGGAGAAACAATGGATTTGTTACCGTGGCCACTTTGCAGTACTTCTCTCCTATTTAGTGATGTACCCCGACGATTTGAAAATGCCGTCGTGGACCCATCTTCTTCTCTGATGGCAACAACAGACAATCTTGGTCGGGTAATCTTGTTTGATCTTGAAACTCAACTAATAATACGAATGTGGAAGGGGATGAGAAATGTATCGTTGCATTTCTGCGAACTTGACACTGATTACTCCATCGGACAGTCAGTCAGGCCCAAACTGTATCTTGTCATTCATGCACATTTACGTGGTACCCTTGAGGTGTATCGCTTACGCCAGGGACCGAGAGTAGCGGCAGCGGCAGTTCCCGATCGGAATAGATGTTCTGTCATTGAATGTTACGGTCCACCATCGAACGGTTCGAATGTTCAATGCTTTCTCTATGAAGTGATCTCGGGCACTGACCAAAATGGGTCACCAGGCAGGCAATGCATATTGGATTACATTGTCATTGACGAAGACGACAGCAACCCTTCACAGCTAGTAAAGCATCCATCAAATCCGCAATCAGAAAATAGCATGCAGCTGAATTTTCTCATCCAGCTTCTTGCATCGGACACCAACATAAAATGTAATACACAAACAATATTGAACACATTCAAGAGTATTCGAGCACTATCCGACCTAGGCGATGGCCTTGATGCTCTCTCTAAAAGTCAAAAGATGGAACAGTTGGGAGCCGAAGGTTCAAGCTTCCACGCGAAGGCATTGGAACACTGCAAGTCTCGTCTAGAATCTGCAGTAGACAAGGAACAGAAGGAAGG
>JALLPH010001569.1:0-10660 GCA_036939855.1 Cyclotella choctawhatcheeana
CGTTCCGGTTGAGATTCAATGACGTACTCTGGTGATAGGATCGTAACGTCTTCGTCTTCTCTTTCTGCGGCAGCGATGGCGGTTCCATCGGGTGTCGTGTCGCATTCGCTCTTATCCGTAGTGTCGAGATTAGTACGAGCCGGATTGTTAAAGTGTTGAAATGCCGCAAATCTTAATTTATTGTGTGACCTTCCTCCTCTTGACTTGAACTTCTTGACTTCTGAATTCTCGTTGAAAGAGGAAAATTCATTGACATTCTTTGTTTTTGCGGCGTTACCAGTTTCACTACTTTGCCTTTCTCTCACCGCAGATGCTGCTGTAGTAGATGATACCGACTCCATCTCTTTGGATTCCAATGTTTCAATCTGAACAATAAAAGTATTCGTATCTCCTTGTAAATGCAATAAGCTCTCCTCGGATGACAAACAGGGTGGTGGTAGTACTATTCCGTGATATTCTACTTCTATCTCATCATCCTTTTCATCTACGGTTACCTTGTCATCGTTTGTATGTCGGCTCACAGTCTCGAGCTGTCGCTGCTTATTGTCAATTCTCGTTGGCGACTTTTCGATATCACTGCCCACAACCACAGTTGTCGGCGGATGCGGTTGTTCATTGACTGTATTATTGGGACTTGCATCTGCAGTATTACCACCTTCCTCTGTTGTATTATCCAAAGAGGCATGATGTGTCGTCATACCATTGGTAAGAGAAGTATCGACATTCGCTTCTTCGTTAATGATAACACTACTACTACCATTACTTGATGGCATTTCCGGAGGAGAAACGTGATCACCATCCCCTCTATTCATACTGTCATTATTGTTATTGTAAGCAGTAGTACTACCACCAATGAAACAACCGTCTAATCCGTACGGTGTGACATTGTTATCGTTCGAGTCGGGACTGGTATCGGGTGTTAGCATGGATGGGACGTTGGTGTTGACTGCCGTGGGTGTCGTTGGATCGTTTTCGACTGAAACTGAATCGAAATTATTGGACTGTTGTTGCTTTTTGGAATTGAAACGACGTCGTAAGCCGGCCTTGTCGGGAGTTTGTTCCTTCTTGTCGGTCCTATTCTTCTCGTCAATGACCTTGTTCCAAGTCTTATTCTTATCCCTCCTCCCTCTTAACTTTCTACCGGTAAGCAGCCGATTCATCCTCGCAAACAGACTCTTCTTCCGAAATGCTGCCCCGTCGTACTCGTCCGTGACGATGTAATGAGCGTTGTTGTTCTTGCCGTTGTTATCGTCGTCGTGTTGTTTGAATCGCAGACCGGAGAGAGGACCGGCCTCAAAGGTTTCGCCGGCATCGCTCGTTTCATCGGAATGAACCGGAGGGATCATGTTCGTTATCTTGGATCCAATGTCATCATCATGGATGGAGGTCGACCCGCCGAAGCTGCCGTAAAACTCTCCGCAAGAGGGGGGGACGTACGCAGTGTAATCGTAATTGGTAACGATGGATCGTTGATCTTCGTCATTGGTTCGTTCGGAAAGGCTCGAGGCGGCGGCTACGATAAAGCCGGCAGTTTGGGCTTTGTCGTCGGGGACGGTTACGGCGGATACGGGTAGGGAATAATTCATTCTTAGGCCCAATATTATTATCGCTCCGTACGTTGTATGATTTTTAACAAAGCTTAGCTATGAAATCTTTGTTTTTATTGATGCGAAATGTGTCCACTGCTGAGAATTAGTGTTAGAGATACAGTGTGCATGAAGATGATGGTATTGTGGTTTCTCTACGAGTTTAGCTATGATGGCATAATCATACGAAGTAACTCTCTCGCACCAAGATATGAAAATTAGCATTCATCTTTTCTCATATATGCAATCAGATATTGAATCTAACGCGCAGCATGGTTAATAACCACACATCATGATAGAGAGAAAGAGCCCACCGGAAGATTTCAATGTCAAATAGAAGAGCCCCACACCCCGAGCAATTTAGAATACATCAGTGGTGATTCGAGATTCTAATGAGGGGCTGCTGTTTTCCCATCATTCTGTTACTCCATGACAGGTAGCACAGCAACAACATGGGCCCCGGCCCTTCAAACACATCGTGTTTTTTTGTTCAGAATTGAAATTGTGAGCCGCCAATTTTCTTGAACGGATGAGAAAGATGGAGAAGCCTCGAGAATTCTGTAGAAAGAATATCTAAAGAGAAATCTACGTCATTTTGAGCTCATGATCGAGCAAAAGAAAGATAGAGAAGCTTCGAGAACTTTCTAAGAAGAATATCCTGAGAGGCTTTTACGTCATTTCATCTCTCATGAACGAGAAAACCTCTCTCCTACAAGAACTCTTGCTTATCCTACTACACTATGTTGTGTCAAAGCCAAAAGTGAACTTTAATTTGTTGTATGTCTTGTCGTGTGGCCTAAAAGTGTTTGTCAACAACATGGTCCTTCCCAAACTTGCTGATTTGTCATTGTCAGAATGATTACCAAAATGCCGAAAACTCTGCTTTGAATAATGATGGTTGATGTGGAAGATTCAGTTGGTTGCTTCATCCCAAGTGTCAACGTAGATTTAGTCATTTCTAACTGAAAGGATGAGGAACATTGGAACACTAGTCAAAGTTCATAATCGAATTGTTAGGGTTAGATGTGACTTCGATGTTGATGAAAAATATTTATTATGTTAAAATAGCTACTAGTTGTATCTCCTAGAACTGAATAGTTGTTCAAAGCTCATTAAAGAGGGTCATCGATATTATTTCTCTAGAGCTTTGCTAAATTTGAACCCCTACAAACAAATCTACCTCAACATACCAACACACAGAAATATGAAACATGAAATCCTCTATTCGTTTATTTCTCTCTCCATCATTTGTTTCGTAGCCTGCAACTTCAGAAAGGTGTTTGATAGATACAAAAAGTGTTTATCATTTCCATCAGCCACTACTTTTGCTGCAGTTAAGGTAAGAAAGGGAAATAGATTCAAGGTTTGTAAATAGAACAATGGGCAGACGAAAGTGTAGCGTGTCTAACTCGCAAAGCTTACCTGCATCCATCAACTCTTTGATACGAATTTCAAGGCAGTGAATGACACGTAACGACCGACGTAGTACTTTAGGAGCAGTTTGTTTTGCTGTTGCAGTGTTCGGAATGAGTCCAATCAAATAATTGAAGCAAGGGACAATATCTTCAAGCTTCATTGTAATCGTAAAATACATGCAATTAAGATAAGGTCCAGTTAAAACAAAGCAAGTAAGTCTAACATAATGAACGAGTTGACTCACCTGGAACATTCTAATGACTTGCAAATGCTTTGTCTCCATGAAATGCTTATTCTTGCCTTGAATGTGGCCAAGCTGAACAATCAACTCCGTCTCCTTGCCACTAAACAGAGGTGTTAGCTGCTTCACCGCAGCCTCGTATTTTGACCAATTGCCTTCATAAGGAATACCAAAAAGGCAGTGAACCTTCCCACTGGGATCAAGCCGTACATGGACTGTAGGATATTCATCAATTTTGCTGCATTTTCTAAGATATGAAAGTCCCCGAGATGACGCTACTTCATGCAAGTCTCCAGAGGCATCGTCAGTAATGTCATACATCATACTATCGCTGTTGCTTATACATCCCCATCTTCCACATTTCAATGAATGTATATAGTTCTTGGCAATAAAAACACTCAGTTCTTTGGAGTCTGAGTCTTCTAAAGGCGAGTAGACACCCAGATCTACGAGCTCTCCAGGCTTAATCAATAACGTATTGGTCATATTCGTGTGAGTGCGAATCACATTGGGGATGAATTGTTAACCTGAGATAGCTTTGGTGACTCACCCTGAAGTTCAGTTCATCTTCTTCTGAACTGTTTGATTTCAATGGGGTGCATGATGCAAACAATCCATACTGAGATCTACCATCCTGATTGGATACTTTTGCGCGGAAAGTGAGCTTATACCCTCGAACTATGAGAGTAAATTGTGGTAGTTCCGTCCCATCTGGCTGTGCTACCATCTCTTCCCATTGCACATCAGGAGCCACCCAAGTTTCAACCTGAGAACCAAAATAATATAGGTCATTTAGTTAAAACAGGGCAATTCAGATGGGAAGTACAGTTTGTGACTTACTGGAGTAGCCTGGTCGATTTTTGCTACAACTCCATTCGTCGGTGATCTACACATAGTCTTCCTCTCGAATCCAATGCAGCCGCCCCACGCGGTGGCAGCTGTGATCAGTTGCAAGGGAGGGACATGTATGCCCATTCGCTTGGCAGCATCCAGTGTATCTTGAGTGTATTGAAGAATGAAGAAAACACTGTCACCGTTTGACACTTCCATAGACGGGGAAATTTTATTTTTCATGCACGCAACGATTTTTCCGAACATAATTACTCTGGATCCACGTTCATTAATCGAGAAGTCAATACAATAATCTTTCCCTACCAAAAATTCGTCAGGGCAAGAACTGTATCGTGACCCTAATGCCTTGAGAAATGTCTCCACTAACTGAATAGCATCCTGTGCACTTGAATGCGGGACGTGGGAGAATGTGCTCTGTAATGAATGATATTGCTTGCCATCTGGGGAGATGATTTTCATGCCCAGTGGAGATATGATTCTCTCAGATAGAACAACATTACATATTTGGGGGTCATCAAAAGTGAATCGCCATTTAGACGGAAGACCCAGATCGGTAGCTTCTTGTACTTTGATTTGGGTTGGTATCTTACAGCACATCTTCACATGTAACAAAAATGATGAAATGATGTGAGCTGCTGTTCTACAAACCACCAAAATTATGTATTGACATGCATCAATCAATTCACTTACTTTTCGAATGCAGCACTTAAGTGCAACATTGTCTGGGGAGGATTCATTCTCAACGCATGCAAAGCATTGCTTACAGTCTGGCATACTGCACAAAGTACAATTTCCACATGTGGCTTCTCTCAGCTCGCTCAAAGTCAACACTTTCACTGCCGCGGCATCATTTGATTCTCTTGTGTTTGAACCAAATTTTGACATCTTTGATAGCCTCTCGCTGCTGCTACTGTCATTGGGTGAAATGCTTCTTTTAGTGGTCTTATTGCTGGATTCCAGTGATCTCTTTGTCCTGGAGTTGGATTCATTACTTGGAATTGACCTTGAACCATGAAGAAATGAGCTTGCGTCTAAAGATGTAACTGAAGAGTCTACTATATCACTCAAACAAACTCGGACTCGAAATAAATTGTTGATGGTGGAGAGATAATCAGATTGATCTTCCAGATCATTCAGAATTGATGCAACGAGTTTGGAATTTGTTAAGTCTTCTGGGCGAATAACGCGAGACATTGCCTGAAGGCGTTCCAATACTTTATCCCGTACTTCCTCAATAGCTCCTTCGCTGTCCTGAATCAGGGGGAAGTATTCATATTTGAGTTTCTTAACCCGTTTCATTACAGAAGATTTGAGGTCGAGTTCACTTAGCATCATTTTTGGGGGCGTCAAGGAGGAAGAGAGCAAGGTCGATCCCTTCAAGTCACCCTGATTTTCAATTTTAGACCCAACTAACTTGACATAGCCTTCAGTTAGTATGTACAGTGGTACCAGGGCTGCTGCTTGTTTGGAAAGAATTTTCAAGTGATCATCAACAAACTTGCTCCATATCTTTGATGCATACTGGTCTAACAGGTCAGAATTTCCAGTTAGCTTGAAATCACTGTTGAGGTCTTGCAGATGTTTCACAATGACTGGCTTGCTTGCAAAACCTAGAGCATCCCATCGGGATTGACTGGTTATCCAATGCTCCCATCCTTCAGCCTGATCAGTTAAAATGAGGAGAATGTCAATGAAGAAGAATTTTATGAGCGCCAACCTTAATCGTACAAGATGAGACTCACTTCGAGATGTTCATAGACCTTGTTTACGATGTATGAGCGCGTTGCCTGCCAAGGTTGGGCGCCTCTAAGACGGCAAAATGCACCCAAAATCCAATAAGACGGGGCTACTTCACCACTTTGAAGCTTTGACAACACAAAGCTATCCTCATAATCATCCCAACCAATGGGATTTGGAGAGTCAAGATTCAATGAATGAAAGACAAGGTTTGTAGCACAAATTAGCCACTCGTTAATACGCTTTTGCTTGGATAGACCTCCCTCTGAATTTGGCTCAATGAAATTTTCAGATGGGAAGAGACAAAGGTTCTTTGCCTCTCGCCGAACTCTGCGCTGGATTTCGTCAATAACCTCATCAATTTCAAGCTCAGCGAGTCCTAAAGTGCAAGAAGAAGGCACAATAGATCGCCAATACTCCATTACTTTTTCCTTGACCTGCCGATTTTTCTCATCAGCTGATCTATCTCTGCGTTCAAGAACCCGTTGGACTATTACCGGGGCGGGATTTTCAGCTTTGTTGCGGAAAGAATGACTTGTGTTAGAAAATGATGAGTACAGCATAATAAATACTGAAAAGAGCCTTACAGGGTATCCTGGCGATTGTAGAAGACATCTCAGACTATTCGGTTGGATACTATGATGATGATGTATACTGGAACAAATATGAATGAGGCATAATTGAAAAAGACACATTTGAAGCAGATCATGCATTATCAGCAAAAATCAAGAAATAAAATTTCCTGCTGACAAAACAAGGGGATTCAGCGTTATGAAGGAGACACAATAATATCGGGATATCTCAAATTTGTCATTTTTTCTGCCTTCAAAAAGCAAGATCTTGATAGAATCATTTGTTGACACTTTCGAGAGAGGGCATAGACTAGACTTCATTCTTTTCTGAGCCAAAACAAGCTTTCAGTACAAGCTTGGCGAGGTAGAGTGCATGCAGTTCGTGACATTCATCGGACCAAGCTCGGATGCATAGAGACGAAGGAACAATTTGCTTAGGTGGGAACGGCTAGAATGGTGTTAGGGTTAGTCTCCAACCCTCCAGAAACGGATTGCCTCCCTCTCAAGGGTGACTCCTCGTTGTGCCTGTCTCCCAACACTTAGTATCTTTCCAACATTGATGATCATGCTTGATATGAAACCTCTAACCCTGCATAGCTGTGAGTCTATCAGGTACTAGTAGGTATGTTGATAACAACGCGTTTGGAAATGGCTGATAATGAACTGAATCCCTGACACTGGCAACACCATTTGTTGCAGTGCGCACACTCAAGCTTTCCATAGGAGTAAACACTTCTTCCTTCAAGGTATAGAGCTCTTGCCAATCCCCCCCGAATCCCAAAGGATAAAAACAGCCACCACAATTAGCATTAGGTGACATGGCCGCCTTGAACCGATAGGAGCTCCAACATCTTTTTTGATAGAATGCCAGCATACTTAAGTAAAAAAGGCACTGAATGAGGAAGCCTTGATGGGCAACGTATCAGTAGCCATCATCATGTAAAGGTGGCACTATGGAAATCCATCAGGGGAAGTTGAGGGAAGGTGGAGTTTTGGGGGTGGCAGATGTCTTGTGTGAATATTGTTCTCCCCTGTCAAACTTCAGTTTTGATTGATGGGTGCGACCCCCTTGGATTGTTTTTGGGTGAAATTGAAATAGCTGCACATTCAGTTCGTGTACACATTATGGACCCCCCCCCCACTTTCTCCTCCTTTCTCTTTATGAGTTCTGAATGTAGGCACCCATACAAACTGGAAGGCTTCTCCTCAAAAACTGCACAACACTTGTAGAAAGAATGCAGTGCACTGATTTCAATGGTAGATTTGGCATCGGTGACAAAATATCAGGAGAAAAAGATGCTGCATGTAATGGTGGGATAATTCCAGGTGGAATTCGATGTGTCTTCGGCCCCCCTACCCCAATGTATGTGTTGATGTTGCTCTTTTGTCCTCGATCTCCCCCATTGTGAAAGATTCTTGATTACTGCATATGAAGCCATCGCTGAGGCAAACAGCCATATGGTGTAACTCCCAAAGCCAAGAGTTTTTTAGGTGGAGTGCATGGGGAACCTCCTCCCCTCTTCCCCATTGTAGGTATGATAATAATATTGTCTTCCCCCTCCCCCCTTCGCTCAACCGCGAAGATTAATGCGCAGTCCATATGACGTATACTGGTTCCAATATCAAGGCAGTTCTTTGTGGGGCCAGCAAAAGAGAGATGATCAAAGCAAGATATTCTTGAAGGCCCCTTTCTCCGAGAGGAGAGCTGATTCCCCCATCCTAAACAGATTCAAAAAAGAAAACACGTTGAAAATGATAGATAGTGCCAGATCGCTTACCGTGCTGGTGCCGTCTAAAGATCGTAAATGATGGTAGATGATTTGATAGCAATCTCTCGTTTGATTCGAATTCGTTTATTGTTCTTGCATGCGTTGGATTGCTCTTCTTGCGGTTTTGTTGCTTTTTTTCGTGAATCGTTCTCAAGCTGATGTGGTGGTGGTATGAAGTCATACTTCCTCCGCCTGCGCGGCGCGGAGTCCCGTTTTACGGAAAGATACGCGAAGAAAATCTGAAGGGAGATTTGAGAGAGGGCTACTGGAGATGAGAAGTATGAATAGCTCTGTACCGAACGGTTATAGATGCGAAGTTTGCTGCGTACGCGAAGAGGTTTTAAGGATAATTAGATAGGTTTTAAGGATAGTTAATCGTAATATTATCATTAAGGTATCTGGGCCCTTCAAGAAGTCATGTGCTACTTATTCGGGAGTCCGCTTGTTGTCTAGTTAGATAGTAGGGAGTACCATAATACCGTGAACTTGGTGTATGGAATAAAGAAAATAACTCCCCGTATGCAGTGATTTTTTTCTTTATAGGCGGTACCCAGCCTACGGCGCTACTTCTCTCCAGATCGACTCTGCCACGTTTAGACCAACATCGAGAATCAGAGTACAGCAATATTAAAGCCATGATCTGGACGGGATTAACAGTGCCAGCAGTCCAACTCACGTACCCCGACATCGCTTCCATTGAACCATCAAACTACTCTTTGCATCACCCCAACCGCAATTCTGCATCACCAACCCTTTGTCAACCTAGATGCATGGATTTCGAACACAGCAAAATGACAATCGAGATAAAGGATGTAGTTGCACCAAATAGAGCTGCTATTTGTCTTCCCAACGCTGTTTTCACTTTTATCTACCTTTTTTTAAAGTAAAGTTAGCTCTACTAAAAAAATTACAGAGGCAAGTGGGCTTATTCCTCCGGAGCTCAGAGCCAGAAAGCTGTGAATCAAATTATTAAGTCACATCAAATTGTACAATTCAAAAAATCAGACATCATAAGCTGTTACTTTAATATTCTGATTACTAATGTGCATCATTTTCTAACTAAAGTAAAGGTGTTTGGTGTAAAAAGGGTCAAATGTTATGGGTCACACAAGGGGGAGAAATAGGAATAGGAATAGGAATGGACTGGAGCTGGAGTCCTTGAAATTTATTCCCTTTTATAAGGATTCCCTTGTTGAGAACAAATAAGTACTATTATAATTATAATCTGATAAAATGGGTAATTATAGGGTAAAATGCTACTAAAAACTAAACTTACAATTTCTGCTTCTTTGAAATGCAACACTTTATTCATTATCATTATTGATCATAGACATATTGTACTTAAATAAGCCAAAAACTGTTTTACAGCAGTGGAGCACTTTCATTCTTGTTTCAAAAAATATATCAATTCAGACCTAACTCTCTTTTTGTAGAGCTCAGTACTCAGTACATGGTATTGGTATTGGTATGAGATTTACCTTGCCTAAAGTTCCATTAGCGCATGGACAACTTGGAAGCCTAGTAGTGGCCGACCTCTCACAAATGTAGTGCTTTTGTTGTGATAGACATAGCACTTCTGCTTATTCTGTCTTCTATCTTATCTTAATGCTAAAATTTTCTATTCACCTTATTTTGGCAGCAAGTTGTTCTGGCACCCTTCGTTTTGTTTTATCAGGTAATTGTAATTACATGGTTTTCACCCTTTTCTTACCAGGTAATGCCATTTTGGATGCTAGAGGGCTCAAAGTGAGGGGTTTCAACCATAAGTTATCAAAAAACACATAGTTACGGGGTATTTAGGAGTACAGGTAAAACTTTCTTACCCTCTCCCTGCCTAAAAAGGGGAAAGGTAAAGGGGCAAAATAAAACAATCAATGCAATTCCAAAAAGTGCATTCCTAAACCAAAGTTGTACCCATCCATGAAAAAATAAGCTTGTTGTGGCCATTTTCGTAGACGATGAGATCCAATCTTAACCATCATGATGTCTGAACATTCATTGTTCTCATGCTGAGTCATTGATGGTTCTAGTCTTGCACCAATTGAAAAACATTTAATCTACCGTATTCCGCGGTGTACAAGAGTAGGAAAATGTCTCAAGATACCCCGGCCGTTTTTGTCGTATTAATAGTATCTAGAGTTGTCACACTAATTTAGTTCTGGGTCCCTGGTTATTTCTCCGAGTGCAGATCGTATCACTTGCGCACAAAGCTAGTGAATAAGTAAATACCATAATCCCTCCCAACTCCCAACAACTGTGCATCATTTGGCATGTAAGGGGATTCATCCCCCCATCAGCCATCAGTACCACCAACACCACACAAGTGCAGCATACCCTATATGACGGCCATTGTCATTGGTAGGCCCACTACTATTGTGACAGGCTACTTATGGAATGGACCATAGATATGCCGGGGGGGAAGGACCTAGGTTCTTCCTCCTTGCTGTGCAATTTGCCTGCTCACTGTAAAGTCACTTGTAAATGTAC
>JALLPH010001571.1:0-10126 GCA_036939855.1 Cyclotella choctawhatcheeana
GTAACTTACACATTACTTCGCCTCCAAAGCATCCTCTTCTTCCACATCATTATTTGTCTTCCTCTTTTTGTGTTTCTTATCCACTTCGCCATCCACTTCAATAATCTGCACTTTTCATCCGCCCTTGTTGCGATGATACACCTCCCGATCCGCAGTTATAGGTGTATTACCCCGGTTGTCAGAGAGAACACTTACAACAAGAGCATGGACCCCTTCAAGTTCGCTTTCCCTCAGTAGATATGTTGTGTTTAGAAAGCCAACACGGTAAGTTTCGACAGAATCTCTGACCAATACTGCTGTGATGCCATGACCCTTACGCCCCCTGACGATGGTTGAAACACCGCGGAAGCACAGTACATCACCGCTCTTGATCTGCTGACCGCATACTTTGTGAAAGTGCAAGATCGACCATTTGTCTTGGCGTTCAAGCCAAACACGAAGAGTTCTTCCCCTGACATAACCTTCCTAGGATTGCTGCGTGATGCGTTGTGGGCGTTTCCTGTGTTACTGTGCTTTTGTGTGAGTTTTTGTGTGCATGAGCGTCACTGTCTTCTAAAAGATACACAGAGGCACGTGAATGAGATGTGTACCACCTGGTAACACATCATCACTTTCGTACTTCAACATACATCTGCACAGTATGGTTAATTTGAAAAGACCATTGTCCCAGAGCCGCTGAATGTGTGAAGTACTCCGACTTGGGTGCCAGAGATCCGCAGGCTGAGTTACAGTTCAAGATTGGTTGAAAAGTCAGCTTGCGGCTCCAACTGGCTCAGGCCAAGTCAGTGACTGCAGGGACCTGAACACCCAAACCATAGCTGCTGGACTGTCTCAATGTCTCATTGTGGATGTAATGAATGATGTTATGCAGTTTGGATAGAAATGCTTTCCCAGCAAGGGTCTCCGCAGGCTGAGTTACAGTTCAAGATTGGTTGAAAAGTCAGCTTGCGGCTCCAAATGGCATCAATTTCATCATTTTAGGACATGTCATAACTCATGACCAAGTCTTTCCTTGGCCTGGTTTTTTGTTATGTTGTCCATCATCATGTCCGTCCCGGGATGGATTTTGTCGACTCGTTTGTGGTGGTTTTTGTCTAGATGCAATAAAGTGTTGGTTTATGTTCCCGTTATTGCATTCTCTGCATTCCGCATCTCTAGAGATATTGGTGTTCGAATCATTTTTTGTCTCACCGACAACTTCAGTCAACCTCTCTCTTTTACATCAGCATCAATCTCCGTGACTCATCAATCAACCTATGTAATGCTTCTTGTAAATCAAATGCTGTCATCTCTACCGACACCCACATGCTGGGCAATCTCTGCCTTGCTTAACATTGGCAATCTCTTGATAAAAGCCGCGCATAATTGTTTCTTCTTTTCCTTGTACGAATCTCATCTATGCCCTGTCCATAAAACAACTCATGCTTGACACCAGTCACTCTCGTGAAACCCTTTTGTTTCCTCTCGCTGAGTCCGAATCATCCACGGACATTCTACAACTTATCACAGCTGTAGAGTAAGATGCCAACTCAAAGAAAATCCTCTTTCCGTCTTTAATTTGGCCACAAGGTTGCAGTCGAGCAGAATTGCTCTTGGAAGTGAAGCGCTGCCATCGTGGTTGCAGTTGTCGTTGTGATACAAGCTAGAGAGTGTGCGTGAAAAAAGAATTTTTTCCAAGAACCGGCCGGGCCGGGATTTTTATTAGCACTGGTTATACCAGCATATGCTTTCTTGATTTAAATGACATTGGCATTTGTTTTGATTGCGGTTCGGATACCTTTTTTCCTGTGTATCACTGCAAATTTCAATTGCTCAGGGGGATCTCTGAGTGATTTTTCTCATGACGGAAGACACTCATCACATCTCTTCACGGCTGCTCCTTTCACCTGAAAAAGTTACCACGAAATCGGCCATCGTTAGCCGATTGTGAATAGCCAAGCAACTAATTTAACTGGATTTTCTCTCTATTGTTAAGCTACACTACTACAAATCAACATCATAAAATAATGATTTGCGTCTGCTTACCTGATCTTTATCGGAAATTGACTTTTCAAGGCGTGCTTTGGGATTTTACAGCTACACATTGAACAAAACAACAATCAATGTTGATCTGTGCTATGCAAATCAGCTGACCTTGTCTGACACTGTTTGCTATGTAGCAACCTTTCTCTGAACTTGACCACTATCACACACTGCAACGAGGAGCCTTCAAGAAATCTTACCTACGCGTAGGTAAACCTATCACTACCCCTGGCTCCTTGATCCAGCTGCCAAGCAAATTCAAATTCACCCTGCCTGTTCATTGACTGGCAACTTGCTGGCAAGATACGCCTGGCATACAAAGCCAAGAAGTTACTTTAAGACTACTCTAACCCCATGTTTGATAATTTTAATTTGCTTGCTTAGAGTAAGTAATTTCGATTTGCAAGATAATCATGTCAGCATTTCTGGTTAAGAAAATCCCAACTTTCCTCTTCACGTGTAAATCAAAGATTGGCAAACTCAATGGTTGTCTAATAGGGCTTTGATAGAGTGTGGAAAAATAGTTTAATTAAACCCATCCCTAGTTAGCTGTTTTGACATCATAGTATCATTGCTCAAGGATGCTCAGTTGTTTTAATGGCGTACTTTACATAGACGACATACTAGACATGCAATCACATTTTATTCCATTCACAAATGGTTCTTACTCAAAACATGCTGTACAGCAGCTGCATTGAATTTGAGGTGGCCCACCACTTGATGGTGGCTGACAGTCTGTGTGAAAAACACCCAACTGACCTCCTGGCACTGTATTATTTCTGATTAAGCAAAGACTATCATCAACAACTCCTGTAATATCGTTTCCGTTAACCAGGAACTCCTCTGTAAAATTATCAGTAAAAGATTATTTTCAGTGTGACACATATTATCAACAACTAGATCAATACTCTGCTACTCACCCAAAAAGAGAAACTCTCCTTCTGCTATAATTGGCAGTGTACCACTCAGTAAGTTATCATTCAACCACAAGTCCTTCACCCTCGGAAGCTGGCCATAGTTCTGAGGTATTTGGCCTGTGAACTTGTTATTATTGAGATATAATATCCTCAAGCCAGATAGTGTGAAAGAAAACAGTTCCTCCGGTATGGGTCCAGTGAGCTCGTTTTGCTCAACACTGAGAAACTCAAGCGCCTTGATGTTTCCTAGCTCAGCTGGAATGGGGCCTGACAGGGGTCCATTGTTTTGTAGTTCGAGCTCTTCTAGATTGAGACAATTCCCAAAGGTTGCTGGGATGGTGCCTGTCAATTGGTTAAAACTAGCCCAGAAGGTAGTGAGCTTGCTCAAATCTCCCACTTTGTCAGAGAGAGATCCAGACAGCTGGTTGTTCTTCAAGATGACTTGCTCAAGCTCCACGTTACTGTACAGCTCTTCAGGAATTGTACCTACGATCTGATTGTTCTCAATATCTATCCATGTCAATACATTCATATTTCGAAGCTCAGTTGGAAGAGTTCCCGCAAGCTGGTTGGAGTAGACCAGAAATGCACCCATATCAACACAATTACCAATCTCAGGGGGGATGGTTCCTGAGACTTGATTGTCTGCAAACCACAAGTTTTGCAACTTAGTCCACCGTCCAATTTCAGTGGGGACGGTTCCAACGAAGTTATTCAGACTGGCTCTGAAGTTGACAATCTCAGTCAGTCCTTCGGGTCCAGCGTATTCAGGTTTGAAGAGATCTCCATCCATGGCGTTACTCTCAACGTCAAAGGTTTGGAGTGGGGTAATAAGCCCAAGAGAGGTGGGGATGGTACCGTCTATAGCATTGAAGAAAGAAATGTAGGACGTCATAAACTTCAGTACTCCAATCTCTGGAGCGAGCGGGCCCACCATGTTATTCGATTCTAAGCGGTAACAATAAATGGAGGTATTGGTGAGATGTTGTATTCAGGAATATACGTGAAACAATATATCTTCAATTGGACTCACGCAAGTTCAGATTCAGCACATTCCCAAACTCATCACATACCAACTGATTATACGAATTACCATCCTCTCCAGAAATTTCCGCACCCCATTCGCAATAGTTCAAACCTGACATCCACTGACCCGCCGGTGCAGCAGCATCTTGTCCCGGATTGGCACCATTATTCCAATCATCTCCACCTAGTGAAAAGTACATCACCGCCAAAGCATATCGCTGTTCATTCAGATTCAAAAAGGCAATATCACAAGGGTCAATGGGAGGATCAGCATCACATTCTTCCACAATCCATGCGCTTGCTCTCGATTGCGGTGAGTTGGGATCATCTAATGCCGCTGTTGTACCCACCCGTACTGAAACATCGTAGATCTGCCCCCTCAAACGGTTCTGGCACGTTCCCTCATTTTCACAGTTGGTAAGGGTCGGTGCCAAAGATTCGGTGGGTGCGGGGGTAGGTGCCGCCGTGGGAAGAGGGGTTGGTCTAAATGTGGGTTCAATGCTCATGTCTACCTCCATTTCGACGAGTAGTTGGCGCATATCGATTTCATCGATGACGTTGCTGCCCTGCTTGGGGGCAAGGAAGAAACGTTGCAAGTCTTCATCAATGGAGAGTCTTCGTCTTGAGGATTCGGACTCAGATACATAGTTGGTGCCGGATCGTTTTCTTCTTAGTCCTCCGCCGTCTTGTTCATTTCCCAGGACAGAGTAGCTCATTGGATCGACGAACAGACCCTTCATGGCAAGAATAGCAGCGCTGACGCTCTTCACACCCATCTTGTTGATCGATTATGATACGCGTATTGTATTGGTTTCACTGTCTATTGTTGTAACAATGTGATGGTAATAAGCTAATATGGCATGCCCTTGAAGGAACGATAGAAGAATAGAAGGGAGTAACGGGGCTGGATGTGAAGATCTGTTGGAGCTTGGAGCAGTCCGGCGTAGTCATGATTCGTGCAATAACATCCGTTCATTTTCAGCTCTAGATATGCCCGACGATGAACGGCAAGTCTATGGTAAAATTATCGAGGCGCGACATGCTTGGTGTATTGTGTCAACTCTTTGCCATGATGCCATCATGGCTGCCATCAAATTTTTTGAATGAATGCATCATTACTGAATGAAGGTTAGATAAGTACAGAATTTCCGTTCAACGGAGGTTACGTCACAAATGCCTCTAATTATCTCTACTTAAGGTACGTATGGTAACTTGAATTACCTATCTATTATTCCACGTGGAATATTAATCGTGAAATCCACCCAGAACCCAGGAAGGAACGAGTCGCCCACTTTATTGCGCCCCCAAATTTTTAGCCCCCTAGTCCGGTTGTGTCCAGTTGTCCGGTTGGTCCGGTTCAAAATCCTCACAGAACCGGACACAACCGGACACAGCGGGACACAACCGGACAGAACCGGACAACCGGACACAACCGGACCAAAGATGAACATAAGTACACGCCCGCCTGCTTCTCTTTGTTCTCTTCTGGCGATCGGTCATGAATCATGAATCAATTTCAATTCTATCAATCACAACACCAACCATGATGGTGATGACCATCTCACCCGAGAGCGCCATCAAGCCACTAGGAAGATCTACAGCGTGATCTGTGTAAAACAGTCCGCAGCATCCCAGTCTAACTGTGATAGTTTATGACAATAGAATGTTCAACCAAATAAATAATCGACATAGCACATCTTTAAGAATTTTTTCAGTAGAAAAATTGCACAGTTATGAATGTAGATGCAATCTTCGAATAAGGTTATGCCATTATTCTCTTCTAATGATGACAAGTCAAGCAAGAGCAACTTGCCCCCAATTCGAGTACTGTCTTGTTGTTAAAAAGAGTTTCAAAACCGACATCACTGCCGCTGACGATTCGTTTTTGATACAAATGACAAATTTATCCTCTTCAGGGGTAGACCCGGTTCCATCTCCTCTCTCAATATTGCTCCTTACCATCAACTCCATGCCATCCATTGGTAAAGTCAAAGTTTGTTTCTCAATTAATAACCTTGTATCATTACACAGTTCCTTAAGTAGATTCGACTGAGACGGAGTTGTTCGAGTGGCACATATTGTAAATTGTACAGGGTGTTCGGTTAGCCGTCGTAGCAGTAGTACTGTAATATCCTCGAAGAGACATCCACTCTCTCCCCTCTCTATCCAACACAACAATACAACCATCAAGCGATTGAATTGCATCATCACGAACAGTTTCAATGTTCAATTCCATCACGGCCACAATCGAATCATACTTGCTCGTAGTAATATCTTTAGTTTCTTCTTCATCCGTGTTGTTGTCGGACGTCTGACGGTGATGAGAAGAAGGCGAAACGATCGACCCAGCATCCGTGTTCTTAGATCAAATTGCGTAGAGTTTCCGTGGCGTTAGGGAGTTGGGGTACGTTTGATAGTATTCGCTGATTGTTAGTCGATCTTGCCTTGGGTGTTGGATGGCATGTTTACAAGGGCAAGACGGTCATCATGGTTGTTGTATTTGATGTGCGATTGAAATATTGGACAGGTCTGTTCTTTTTCAGTCGCACATCACGTCCGGTCGGTCGGGATAACCGGACACAACCGGACACGACCGGACATGACCGGACGCAACCGGACAGCACTTCACTAAAACCGGACCACTCACAGAACCGGACACAACCGGACACGATTGAATTTTTTTGAGCGAAATTAGTGGGCGGCTCGTTTCTTCCAGAACTCCCGCAAGCCGCACAACACTCTCTCTTGGATTGACTCTTTTTTGACTTCGGAGGTAGTATCACATCAATTAATTGTCCACGTCCACCGTCGTCCACCGTCGTCCACCACCGTCCGGGCCTTTTCACATCATCTAATAAACGCCCCATCTCGCCTGCTTGCACCACATTTATTCTCACGACACGACCACGACCACGCACAGGTAGGTGCAATGGGGCGTGGAAAAAACAAACAGACAAACACCGGTCTCGGCGCCCAGCCTAAAGAAACAAAAGAGCAGAGGCGTCAACGATTGGCGGATGAAGCTCAGGCTAGAGAGGTAGTATTACATTATCGTATTTCATGTTGTTTTATGTGTGCATTTTCTCCTTTTATTTCCCGCATCTTGAACTAAACCCTTCCTTGAACTCTCCACACCACGACTAGAGTTGTATGAAAATACTACCATATGCAATAGGCTTGGTAGTTTTCCTTCTATGTTCATTTGCACTTTGGATTCATACCCTACCCCCGAAATCAACTGTCAAAACAAATCCAACAGAAAAAATGAAAATGCCAATCCCAGGAGAAGGTGGAGGTATGACTTTCGAGGAGGCACTTGCAGCACAGACAGACGACAACAAGAAAGAAAAATTACAAAAACTATTTGATCAGGTAAATGCAGAGTTGAAGACGGAGCAGCAGGGAACGCAAGATGAAGAAAATGTGATAAATTTAGACGGGGATGAAGAGTTGTAAATGAACGAAATGTCGTTGGAGAGGAGTCATCATTTTTCATTTTTAAGGAAATGAAAAAAAAAGCAACAAGACATATACTGAGTCATTTTGAGTGTTGTGTGTTTCTAAATTTGGATATGGATTTCGTACAGGAAATAAACCACTACAGAAATTGCTTCATATTTAGATTATTAAAAATGCATATGAATACGTTGCCTTTTCTTACTCTGGCGAAGTAATCCACTTCTTCCAATAAGCTATGTGTCCATCAGGCTATCTTCCGAGTTTCTTTTGTCTGACGACAAGGCATTAACAAGAAAATCGGCATCATGATACGTGAATCCACCAATATGGTCATTTGCTTCCATGTCCGGTCCAGCCATCTTATTCATATCATCCTGATTTGGATTTAATATTGTAGGTGGGGATTGGTTATGTTCTTTCATTCGTGTTCCTTTAAAAATGCGAGAAACACGCTCATCAAGTTCATTCCTAAGCTTCCTCTGTATGAACCCAAATCCTCGACTTCTTGGCTCATTAGTACTGCTTTCGTATTCCATCATATCATTGGCATCACTGTTAATTTTTGCAGTGTCATTATCACTGCTTAACTGCTGAAGAGGTACAACTTGATGTTGCAGCGGACGAATCGAGAAGAGACTGGTGCGTCGAGCTGCTTTGCGATACTTCTTCAAGAAGGAGTCTTCATGTACACAGTCCACAGGATGAAAGGAAAAGCCTCCCTCGATTGGCTCCGAGTTTGATTTGGGTTGATATCCCGATTCAATTCGACTATCATTTGTGGTCTTTCCACCAGCGACGCTACTATTTCTTACCACAGTAGGAGACTGTATGATAGTGTTGTCCATCCAGCCCGAAATAGAGTTCGGGCACCATTCAGAGAGAAGTGTGGGATCGATAGGTGAATTGTTGTTGCCATTTGTGATGACCACTGTGGGGTTAGGACAACTTCTCGCCCATTTTGCAGGTCGTTCTGATGGCAGCATCGAGTTGTCCTCCATCCTTTCGGGATATAAACTAGAATACATCTGAAAGCTAGCAGAGCTTGTACTCATCGCCAAATTGCCTGATTCATTGAAAGTCGGCGAAGGCGACCCAGTTTCAGTAGACGAGAGAGAACTGAGTAAACTGCTCGTTAGGGTCGGAGTATTACTGGCTTTGTACAACTACAATATATGTTGTGATGTTGGCTTTGTAGGTAAAAGAATGGCAAAAGAAGATATGATGTGAATTAGTAAAACACGCACCTTAACTCTTTCCTTGTATACATCTAGTTCACGTTTTGCAATTCTAGCACAGTACTGCTTTATGGCAGGATCAGTTTCTTCAAGAGTTGCCCATCGAGAGGCAATGAGCTTGGATAAATCTAGGAATGCTACTTTGCCGTGCGTTTTTCGATGCTTACGTTTCTCACGTGCAGATTTTCCTGTTGCATACCAGTGTTCAGAAAGATGTATGTTATGATATCGAGAAGGCATATCAGGATCGAGTTCCCGTCCAAGCGGCCGGAGGTCTTCTACTACTTCGTCATCATCAACATCGGTAGATTTAGTGGTTTGAATTAGGTGCTCTCTTTCAAGCTGGAAATAGAGATGGTACGAAGTGAGGGGTCTTGTAGGCTTGATCACCGGTCTGCATCCTGACAAATCATTTGGAAGATAGTCTATGCTCATTGGTGACTGCCCAGATGGATACATTCTCTATTCTTTGTTGAATCAGTACGTACTGACGAATTTAAGAGCAGAAAAGTGTGGATTCCGAAAATGATTGATGTTGATATTATGTAAAGAAACAATGATACATATTATGAGAGGATATCCGATCCATAGGAAGTGACCAGTGACTGCGTCGCTCTCTCTCTCCGACGGGTCTGTGTGCTGTCGCCATTGTGTACAGAGGAGAGGGGTGGCTATTGGATAGTGGCTAGTGTCTACGGTTAGCGGTATTGGTAATAGGCGGTCGGTCGTCGATAGGGATCGGGTGAAATGTAATGCGCCTTTCCCGGGACCCCCGGGAGCCGGCCGGATAAATAATAACTGATTTTGGAACGATTCTCTCTTTCTAAGTACCTATTCCTCTATGTAGACAATTTCAATTGAACTTCGGAGAAATTTGAAACGGGAGTCCCGGCAGTAACAGCATAAAGCTCACTGTGCTCTACTATACTTGATAATAAGTGTATGGTTTGATATATGGTACTTATCATCTGCTGCTCTCTGATGCTGTTTGCTGCCTTCTGTTTGCTGCTGGTTTTGTTGACAGCCTCGTAGTGTATTGGTGCAAAATGATGGATCAAATTGCAATACAAAATTAAAATCACAGCAACTTAAAATGCAAAAGTAGTAGTAACTTATTAGTCAACGACTTAACTAATTAACTTCTAAACTACGTATGTGTAGGGTTTTGAGTTTGAAGGAAACCTTGTGAGAAAGGAGAATTAGCCTTGATCGGCCTTGGATTCACTGTATTGACTGCATTATATGTAGCGTGTGCAAAATGTAGGATTACAGTGCTCCTTCATCTGAAAAAGGAAAAATCCCCTATAAATATTACTTAATCTGTCCGAAAAAAACCCGTCATCTTTGAACATAGAAGGTTCAAATAAGGTGAGTATCAACATACAGTTCTTAATATTGAATACGCTACATTCCTAAGATCTTTCTGATCACATCGATATATCATATGCCTATTGTCCGACGAAAGCT
>JALLPH010001574.1:0-14152 GCA_036939855.1 Cyclotella choctawhatcheeana
TGCCTTGGGCTGTCCCCCCCTTCCGAGCCAGGCTAGGCGGGATTGTGTCCCCCCCCCGGGGGGGACACTTGACGGCACTCCACTGTAGTGAGTGGAGCCTCCCGTGGCCTTGGAAAAGCCACCGCTCTTTATTTATGCAACAAGTATGGTCTAACAGTTTTTTGTGGCATTCGAAAACTCCAAGATGGGGACAATCTTCTTAAATTTGCCGACTCATCCAATGGTGGTAAAATTATTCCTATACAACTTGACATAACAAGTTTGAAAGAATGCCAGACTGCTGCAAAGATTATCAACGATACTGATGGAGTCGATAGAATTCACGCCATTTTGTGCTGTGCAGGTGTTGGACTCTTATCGCCCATCGAAATAATCGACATGGATAAGCTGATTCAGGTAATGGACGTCCAAGTGTTTGTGACAGTGCGTCTATTTCAAGCATTAGCCCCATTGCTACGATTAAGCAACAATCCTCGAATTGTACTTTGTAGCTCTCCAGTAGAACGAATGGCATTGCCAATGATGGGAGCCAATGTCCTGTCGAGACATGCCACTGCAGGGTTAGCCAAACTATTGGAGGTAGAAACAAGTGGATGGCCTAATGCTGCACTCAACGTTGTGACTGTATGGCCGTTGGGAGTTACTTCTGGGCAGTCTGAATCTCAGTTCCCGCAATTAGAATCTTTAGAATGTTTATCGGCAGAGGCACCAGCCGATACACCTATGGCAGCATACGCTAGTGTCATTCATGCCATGTGGAATCTTTGGTCAAAAATGGGATTTGAAGAAGGGACTAAGGATGCTGCTAATAGAAGCAGTATCATTTATCCCGAACACATAGCACCAACTATGGCTGACGCAATACTTCTCAAATATCCACCTCGTCATATGATCGCAGGCAAAGGTGGCCCAATAGTTTTTATCTCATCACTGCCAACTTCACTTCAAATACTAGGTCTTCGAAAGAGACTTGGTCTGAAGTAATGCCCTATGTATAAAACATCGCTCTATCCCAGATGGATTCTTTACAAATCATTCTTTACAAATCCAGTAAAACATGTATTTTAAGTTAATAAGAGGAAGTATGTCTTGTAATTCATTACGCTAAATAGAGAGTACTTTATTTTGATCCGGCAGCTAAATTTTGGGGTTGGCTGAATCAAGAAAAACTTTCTTTGCGACGCCAACTTTTCCCTTTGATAAGGCAATTAATTGAGGTCAAATGGTTGAAGCTTTGCAGCACAATCTAACAATTTATGAAACCTACATGCTAACTTACCATTACAAAGAAAAAAGCATCTCTTACATAAGCAGCAAAACCCGAGCCAGTCTCAAGGTAGCCAAGGAATGCTGCTTTCGCTGTGATGCTTGCTGTAGGTAGCCAACGCTTATGCTCGTATTCTTTTAGCAGTGAATTCAGACTTGAATCGCTAGGCAATTCACTGCTAATTTGTATTGATTGAACTTGTTGATTGTATTGATGAATCTTTGATGCTAAAACATACGAGCTGAGGGATAAATTGGAATGATGATGATAAGTGCCAATGATATGTTCTGGTCAATGTTGGTTTCCCCGCTACAGCAACATAGTACTTACTCTTGCAAGGCTTGATTTGCGCCTTGCCCTAAGAAAGGAGGCATTGCATGTGCAGCGTCTCCAGTGAGAACTGCAAACTTTCCAGTCTTGCACTTGTGGCCTGGCTCCGTGAATTCTCTCACCCAACCATTCCAAGATAAAGGGTTGTGGAAATAAACACCAAGATCAAAGAATCTAGTTGACGACTGTACAATGTTTGCAACAGCATTTCCTGGAATAGATGAAGACTTCAAAACTGAGATACATTCAGAGATATGCTCCTTTGGAATTCGATTGTCTTGTGTCCAATCAACGTTTTCGGATGTTTTGTCGGCAGTAGATACTGATACGTTTTCGTTCTTTCGTTTAAAGGGCCCTATGTAGTTCTCGTCGGCATAGATGAGAAACGCACCTTTACATAGTGGCTTATCTTTTCCTGTCCCATACATTGAAGTCAAGGCATATGCACCATCCCCAAAATATTGTGTGAATCTAGCATTATTTGATTCAGAAGTGCTTGCGTCTTGAGTAGCAACTCCGTCTTGAATTGCAAATGTTATCCTAATCCCAGAATAGATTGCAGAAGAAGAAGATTTCGATTCCTCGTTGATGGCACCAGTATCAATGTACTGCTTTACTGCTGATTGAATACCATCGCAACCAACAACTAAATCATATGGACCAGTTGTTGTATCTTCATTGTTGAACTGGCACATTATTCCATCTGCATAGGATAAATCGCTTAATTTCTTATTGAATTCAACTTGAACGTCGTGTTCTTGCATGAGCTCTTCATACAAGATTCTCTGTAAAGTACTTCGCATTATTGTGTAAGCAACAACCTCCCCATTTTCCATCACCAGTGTGTAATCATCAGTGTCAGTTTCAATATCCATTTTTCTTTCTGTAGCATCATCCCTCATTGCCTTTTGAACGTCGAGGTCGAGCAGCTTCCATCCCTTCTCTACGCTACCATCAATATTAGATCCAAACCAAGGCTTGCACCTAGAAGTAACACTCTCGAAAGGCAAACTAGCATCGGCTACTTGACGATATAACTTTGATGATATCTTGTTCAGTGCCACAAGGCCGCCCGTAAGCTGCACACCCGATCCTGTGTTTTCATCTAGTTCTGATCTTGAATCGAATATATCTATGTGGAGGTTATTGTTGTTTGGTGGAGCAAGCAATGCATGGGCTAACGATAAACCCGCAATCCCTGCACCGACAATAGCTACTCTTTGAACTGGCTGGGAATGGATCTCAGTGCTTGGTCGTGTTGTCGAAGTTTTATCGTGAGTTCTTACTGCATTAACTGATGTGCGGATGGGAGGTGAGAATCCGGATGAATCCTTCAATAAAGCCACAAAAACAACTGCAATACGTTTATTCATTGTTGGATTTGGGATTTGCTTAGTGTTATCTAGTTGTTCGTTGTTCTTGTGTTGAGTGCTGAAGTGTTCTGGGTTCTGGGTTCTGGTGACTGCCTGTCCAAAGGTAGTTGTTAATTGTGTAACTAGTTTCTACCCATAGCCCCTCTGCGTCGCGTCCTGCGTCCCCTCCAATTCCAATCTCCAATTTCAATTACAATTCTCTCGCCGTTCCCATTCCATACCTCCTGCAGCCTCCTGACATCCTATCCTACCTTCTATCTGCTGTATCGGTCTATCACTACATCATTCAAAGCAATTGGCATGTTAGACTTGCTGTTGTTTTCATCATGCATCGGCGTAACGAAATGTATTAGCCGACAGGAAGCCACATCTAAACCGCGTATGCCCTCGTCTACATCGGATGGGTGCATACATAAATCTCCATCTTCATCAAGAGAGTCTTATAGCAAAGCTCCTCCAGCGACACCGTTGCTGCATAGGGCATCACATATTATCTTTCAGATGACGTTACTCCTTTCGCTTTGGTTATTTTGCCTATCGATTCTCGAGGCAGCTCCGGCATCGTGGCTTCTCGTCCTACATGAAACGTCTTTCTTTGTTCAATTCTATAGAATCAATTTATGGGCACTGTGCATATTGCTGGAAGTTGTCATTCCGTCTTTTCTTGGTGTCATGGTTATATTTTCTGGAGCTACGGCTGATATTGATGCTCCTAATTCTTCACCAACACCATTGTCTTCGAAACAGAAACGCAGCAAAAACAAACTCCTGTTGTTGATCCAAGTGCTCTGGATCAGTGTCCGATTTGTCTTTCTTGCCTCATGGTACATTATGAAGAAGTTACTCTCAATGTTCCTTCCTTCGGACTGGTTCTACAAGGATCAAAGTATGGTTGCAAATTCCAGGGAACTTGAATGTATAAATAACAATAGACTGTATCGAAACTGTTCGCCCAAGTTGGTGCTACCAGTAGTGTTTGCATTATCCATGTCATTCTGGATCTTGGGTACCTTGTCGAACATCGTAATCTCAGACACATCAACTCAGGGCTATTCCAACTCAGATACAAACATGATACAACACAAACACAAGATAAGTCAGTATTGCCTTTGGATCGTTGGCCCCCATTCTCCATTGAAAAACATGGTAAAAATGGCTTGTGCTCTAGGAATGATCATTGCTTCTCTCCTCAATGGATTTGGATGTGCATCCATGCCTCATGCAAACCTTATAGGTATGTACTTGAAGCCAACCTCAGCTGCGGTCTTGGCGAAGGTTGAAGAGGACTACTTCTATGCTGCCCAGAATCTTGAAGAGAAGAAGTATATGCTGTCTGGAATGTTGCGATTAACTTCATCTTCTTCTAGTTTACCTGCTGATAATATGAAGATTAAACAACTGAAAGACGAGATAAGCTTTTTGGGTAAGTGATAATATATTTGTTGAGTGGATCTCATATTATAATCATTATCATCAACCTAAACTTCATCTTCATTAGAAAACCTAGTTGGTGATATGAGTGATGACATAGATGAGATGAAACATGCTCAACAGCTTGCATTGAAGGCAAGAACTACTTTAGGTCGCATTTTGTGGGTATTAGGAATAGTATTTTCGATCATATTAGTGGTTCGTGTAGTTTTGGCTGCCTTGTCAATTTTGCGAGTGTCAAACGAAAGCATATCACCCAGACAACGTGATCCTATCACTATGATTGTTCTATGGTTAACAGGACATCACATCGTAAGTGATGAACAATACAATATATACCTACAAGGGACTTCATTGATACTCGCTGGTCTGTTGACTATATCTCAAGTTAGAAATTTCTTTCGAGTTGTTGGTGCTCTTGGTAGGAAGTTGAGTCAGATGACGGGTTTTACTTTTGATACAAAATCCGACAGGATGATGGGAGAAGTCTCTTTGCTGATGTCTTCATTCGTAATGGGCTGCTACTTCTTATCGTGTGTTGTGGTTATAAAAATCACGCTTCCATTAGAATACAGGTCGTCTTTCTCTGCTGCTGTTGGTAACTTGAATGACTTTGGCTTCAATTCAACTCTGCTCAACATGGTATTTTGCATGGTGCGTGTGTTTTTACAATAATCATGTTCTCCAGTCTTTATTTTGGTGTGTCATTCAATAATAACTCAACATGGGTTTTTCCACTTCCTTCGCTGCAGTCGACTTGCTCAAGTGCAGTCGTTTTAGGAATCCTATTTGGGGTTCAACGAACGAATTCACAGCGTTACAGTGTTGAATCCACACTAACCTCGAAAGGATCATTCTCAGAAGCATGATATCATCATCTATGGATGATAGTCAAGAATTGAACATAAACATTTGCACATAATATGAATACTTATGTAATATAACAACTGATCGGTGTTGCGCTTATATCACATAGATATGGATAGAAATCATGGTTTCACAGCAAGAAAATTAGTCAATCTCAGTCTAGCTTAAAATCTATGTATGTATCATCTCTATGAGTGGGTTTCCCTCATGATGCAGCGCTCCCATTTGTTCCGATGGTAGCAACTATTGGTTCATCGTTACTCACAGCTGCATGAAAAGAATCATCTGTGGTTTTGACGTCATCATCACTGGCGTTACTGGACTGCTCTGTGTCACCAAAAGCCTTCGTAGGTACAACAAAGGTTGAACTCTGAACATTGGACAGTGTCTCGGTGATGTGAGTCTCAGCAGTGGATGTGACCTTGCTTGCCTCATCATACTCATTTGTAGCAGAATCACAAAGTTTATCAGTATCACCATTGCTTTTGACTGGCTCAGCCTTAATACCGCTCTTTCTTTTCTTTGAATTGCTCACAAACACCTTCTTGGATGCTTTAATCTCTTCTCCTGCATTAATGAAGTTCTGGTGAGTGGCATCTCGAGACAGCTCAGCAATGGCAGAGAGAGTTTTCCTCTTTGCTGTGGCAGCATTCACTTTCTGAATTTCTTTCTCTATCAAGTTGATCTGCTCTTGTAAGCGTTCGCATCTCTGCGATGATTCCTCGGGACCTGTGGAATCAATCTTGTCCCAAGTATTTTCAATAAATTCTTTGCCCTTGTGATTAGAAAATGGTATATCACCAGATGCACCACGAAAAGCGAGAGCCATGCCAAGCAAGCCAGATGGGTCGACACTATTTGTGTTGGGTATGAAAGGTGCACCATGGAAATCAGACAGCGCTTTGTTTTTATGAATGAGAAATGATTTAACAAATGCCTCTGCGCGTGCTTTCTTTTCTGGAATGAAGTGAGGTCGTTTGTCAGGAGAGCTATGTTTGCTTTTCTTAGCCTGCTTCTCAATTTCTTTCAGCGATTTTTCACGGTCACGACTTCTTTTCTTACGACGAGTCTCTGCTCTCTTCTCGTCTTCTTCAAGTAGTTTTGCAAGCTGCTTTGTGTCATCTTCAGTTACATCAGCTTTCTTGACTGATGAAGCCCTCTTAGCCTTGGCTTCTTTCGACTTTTCTTGCCTCGCCATGGCAGCCTTTTGTTTCTTCATTTCAGCTACTTTGGCCTTGGCTTTCTTCCTGCCCTCAGTGCTGAAATCAATACACCCATTGTTTAATAGAAGCTCGTTGAGTTCTTCAACATCAGAGTCGTTACCTTTTCGTTTATCAGTTGCCTCTAGCGCATCAGCTTCCTCGTCAGATTGACACATTATGTCATATGTGTAGCCAGGCTCGTCGTATTCCTCACTTTCTTCGTCAACCTCGTTCGCGGCATCTCCACAGGGATCAGCGACGAGGATTTCATACTCTTCTAGAGCCCACTTCCCTTCCTCAATGGCATCGGACATCAATTTGGGATTGATTGAGGAGTGCCCTGAACGTCTCTTCTTCGTGACATTGCCGGCTGCGGCTGCCACATTGGGATCGACTTCGGGGTCGAATGTCTCGATAATATCACTCTCCCTGACCCAAATGAACTCGTGTGTGCCCATGAATTCGACGAGGAAATAGCTCATGGGTTCGGTAGTTTGCTTTTTTAAGGCTTGTTCAGCTCGACGCTTTCCAAGCTGCAGCTCTTCCCGAAGCTTCTCGGGGAGACGGCCTTCGTTTTGCAGAGTTAGAGATTCGTGCCAGTCTTCTTTTTGAAACTCGGGTGCCATCCTAAATGCAAACAAGTGGAGTGAATACATTGTGTTAAAAAGCGACTACAACTTCGAATACAGCCAAAGTGAATCCACTTACATTCCTAAAACAATTGCAGGCCAAAAGGGTTTCTTCTTGGACTCCCTCGCCCAAATAACAGCAGCCATGTTACCCCAGATGCTAGACTGATTCACCCCCCTGGAATTGACCTCGTACACGGGGACAAAGATCTTCCAAAATAATCGATCCAGTCTGGACCCAATGCGCATTCGCTTCAAAACTTCAGAGGCGAACACATCTTCAGTAAAAGTCTTCTTGAGATCTTTAAGAAGCGTACCCACTGTGTAGTCTTGATTGGTTTGAATCCGCTCTTCGAGCAAGCCAATTAGTTCTCGTACGGATTGGATAAAAGTGGCTACATCACCAGTGGCAGCATTCACATCTCCAAGGATACATTCCTTGTCACGATTATCCACCTTGCCTCCAGTAGTAATAAAACTTTCTAGGGCATCAGCAACTTTACGCATGCAATTTGCACTAATCACGGTGCCAGATATAGGCACAAGCCTCTCTTTTCTTGCCTCGGCCCGTCTCTGGTAAGCAGAGTGCAAATGAGAAATACCTTTCCCGGGCTTTCTTGGGGGGGCATCTGAGGACATCATAAACTCTTGCCACAGGTTATTGAAAAAATCTCGTAAATGGTTGGCTATTGATATGAAAGAGGGGATGGCATTATCCCGGTTACTGGGGTGGGTGTGGAAATTGACGCAATTGGAGAAGATTCGCCACATGTCTAGTTGAACAGCACGGGTATTTTTGTATTCTCGCCGCCGGATGGCACGGCATACGTGGCCTAGGTCCATTGGGTGGTGGACTATTTTAGAATACAGAGTCATAAGCTTGATGGGGAGTGCAGAATAATGCGAGAAATATATCAGTTCGTTACGATTCAGAAAATAACAACAACATCAAGGCATGATAATACTCACCTCAGGATGCAACAAAGCAACGGGTCTACTGAACTCGGCCAAAAAGGGAACCTTGCAAAATTCATTCATCAATGCATCCAAGTTTTGATAATGTGACTCTGTAATTGGTGGCACCGGGTCGTCCACCGTAGGAACACCAGGCTTACTCTTGATCATGTGATTCATCATTGTTCGGGGGGATTGGAGCTTGGCCTTGACTCCTGGAGATTTCTTCTTGCCCCCCTTCCCGGCAGAGGGTTTGTCGGGGAGAGAGGCTAAAGAGTCGGTCTTTTTAGCTGCAGGGCTTAGCCTCCGTTTTTTAGTAGCTTTGGAGGGTGTGGTGTCTTTGGCTTCGTGAGATTCTTGAATAGCTTTTAAATGAGCTAAAGTCTTGGATGCATGCTTTTCCGCGGGTGTAATTGTGGAGACTGGCTCTGCTGATGGGGTTTGATTCTCGGCATCGGGTGATTTCTTTTTTGGAGAGGCTGGCTGTTTCTGATCTAACATCTTCATCTTGTTCGCATCTGAATCTGGCTGAGGGGGTGGATAGGAATATTTTTTGACGGCTCCAATGCCATTGGCAGAATTATTTACAAGGGGGGATTCGTCACTGGTCCCTTTGGTCCTCTTTGGTGAAGACTTTGTAGCAGCAGTCACACCACTACTTTTCTCTGACTCGCTCTTCATTTTCAAATTAGCTGCATTCGTGGCCACTGTGAGCTCGGCTTTTTGACTGCCAGCCTTTTGAGACGATGCCCCTGAAGGCTTCCTCTGCGAATGAGTCGAGCTACTGCTCAGCCAAGCCTCGCCATCATCATCTACGGCCCTGCTCCTCTGCCCGGCCAAATACTCGGCAATCTGCTGCTGCCTCACATTCGCCTCCATGCCCGCATACTGAGGGCCCACAGCGCCCACACTACTACTCAACCTCCGGCCCCCGTCCGCCATGGCCTCGTGATGCTGCATATCCCTCATCATTTGAAGCTGGATCTGCGCCCGTTCGTACTCTTGCATCTGATTCACGGATAATTCCAGCTCGAGGAGGCGGTTCCGCCGAGCCTCCTCCGCGTTCATGTAGGCCCCTTGCTCTTGCATGCGCTGTAGCCGTATCAGCTCCATCTCCCGCTGGCGTTGTTGGTGAGTCCACATGGAATCATCGTAGTAGCCACTGCCGGCGGAGGGGGGGAGAGCCGATGCATCGTAGCCGGGATAGACCATCCGGCGGGCGAGGGCTGCCGCTGCCGCGTATTCGGGACTGTTAGTGCCAGCAGTGCCATCGGGGCGGGACGTGGTGGGTCTATTGGGCTGATTGCTATTGTTGGGTAATTGGTTGTTCCACATTGTTTGTTAGGAGATTGGGTGGGGGAGGGGGGTAGCGATTCGTTGGTTCAATGCTGATTGAGGAACCAACGGAGTGAATTGCTGGCTGGGGTGAAGGCATAATTCGCGCAGGAAAGAGGAAGTCCTCAAAAAGATCGACCCCCCAATCAAGCAAGTTTAAAACGCGTTGCTTTTGCATTGCTTTTCTGCTTGACCTGACTAGATTTTGAAGGTGTTGGAGTTGAGGTAGTTAGTAGGTACCATACAAACGCAAGATACAAAACGGTCTTCTCACTGTACAAGAACGATCCCCAGGGAAAGCGATCATTTTTTTTGTGTCCCAAAAAAAATTCCAGATCTGAACGTCACCGAACTGTCCCGATTTTCTTCGGAACGATTCTCGCGCGGGACGCGGGACACGTTCATTTCGGGTCCGCCAGATACCATACAAATTCCTCTGTAAAGTGGGACGACATCACGTATCACGTCACATCACATCAGTAAAAGATAGAGCAGTGCTCTTACATCATACCTTACCATAGGTGTAGATAGGTACAGATCAAACATCACAATACAATATCATATTAAATTTTCCCATCTTGTGCACTCTACTGGTGCTGAATTGTATTGACAGTGGACAGTGGTAACGTCATGTACCACAAACACAAGTACAAGTGAACTATCTAAAAGTTACAGAATTAAATCTTCAATTTTCAAGCAGATCCATTTAGTTGACGTGTCCAATATCATATGAATATCATAATGAATTTTAAAGTTTAACAGTCTGCCCCCCTGCTTTTCTGAATGTAGGTAGTCCTCAGTTTTTGCATCTGGCGAAAGGTTTAAATGCTGGCATCAGTCAGCATACAAATTATTGAATTTCCTAAAAAAACTCATCATTTGGTATTTGGACTCATTAGAAAACGATAGCGCTCTCCTCTAGTGACAGTGATACAAAACTAACGTTTGTCCTGATCATGATTTAATCACATGTTCTATGATTTATTAGATACTTACTAAGGTACAAAATGTCAGTCAACCCAGTGACATCAATCTACACAAACATTTCACCCTCAACAGAAAAACTATACAGTCATCTCTTGCTTCATCGCTTAACCCTTCCCCCATAACCCTATTCGAATTAGTCGTCAATCTCTTTGAGGCCATTGATGATGTGATTGGTTGGCTTTGACCCCAGGCTCTCTGGACACACAACACGACCTTACCCAACAAAACATCCAATGAGAACACTTTAACAAACACAACGTTCACGCAACATCCACCCAGCCATGCTCATGAGGAACATGACCACGACAAATCCATTATCTTGAAGATCCCCCAACATTTCCATGTCGCCATTCTCATTAGTACCACTTGCGCGAGGTGCAGGGTTCAAGGCCTCGTTTTTCGCCCTGTGGCTATCGTTGTTATTGTTGTTGTTGCCATTGGGGTCATTGGGTGGGAGAGAATCCATAGTCATGATTAATCTAATGATGAATAGGAACGATAATATGAGAAGGGTGATATGAGTCAAAAGAAATCCATCTGCAATACGATGTTGGCTGTCTCGACGCGGCACATCAAAACATCAATCTGACATCTGACACGAACACAATCTACCCACAGCATGCCATTGCTCTGTCGGATACAATCGATAGATATGCTACCAAATTCGCTGAGGATTGGCTTTGCACAATACCCCGCTCCCCGCTTAAATTGGGCGGTCATAAATAATCAACCCGTCAATCCAGAATTTGACACCCAAATAATGTTCTTCCCGAACGTTTTGTGCTCACCTTCGTTTTCTTTGTTACTTAAAAGGCCTAAATGTTGCCCGTGCTCAGAGACTGATACTTCTTTGATATGATTTGAGCTAAAGTGCTGTTGACCTTTGACCTGCTGAACGTTGGAAGTAGGAAGGACGGCGGAATGCGGAATGCGGAGAGAGGAACAAAATCCAAATGAGCAAGAGCAAAGAGGTGCAAAAAAAGCGTGGAATGTTTGCTAGCGTCAAAAGCGGGAATAAAAAGGGGCGGGTCGCAAAAGCGGGAATAAAAAGGTACTGTCAATTGTCACACATTGTTATTTTTTGACACGAAGCGTCAAAGTTGCTCAGTACCTTTCACTCTTTTGAACTTGACCCCATTATTTTTTTGCACCTAACAAAATAAGTAGTAAAATGAAGGTTGATTGCAAATTAATTCGCACGCTTATGCTCACGATTTCTTCTTGAAGAAATGTACCATATCATTAGACACATTTTAAAAGTTCAAATCGAGCGTTCCAATTCTTGAGAAGAAACCCTAACGCGAGAAACTTCTTATATGTGTATCGGACGACAATTGCGGAACACAAAGGAGAGCCGTCGCAACTCTGAGCAACTCTGAGCGAGAACTGGTCAAGAAGGTACCTTGACCAGTAAAATACGTGACCTCGTGTACAAGCACAAGCACCAATTTTATCTTGTGCAATAAAGCAAAACTCAAAAAAGTAGCTCAGGGAACAGGAGCTCTCATTGGGAGAGGAACAAAAACAAATCCAAAACAGAGATTTAAGCGTTTGTTTAATGCCAACGGTCAAGTAGAGAGAATAGAAAACGGTGTCACGATTGAGTACACTGAACAGAATGATGTGGAAATAGTGGTTCGAGAGATGACACAAAATAGATTCACCCTTGCGGATTCCTCACCATTATGCTCCGGACTGCTAGGAGAAGAGTTAGGGTACCTCGCAAATACGGAAGTAGCTGAAAGCATTCTATCTGGTACCTACAACGCGCCGGAAGAAGCCAGCAATGCGACGGTGCTCGTGCTCGAAGAAATAAGCCAGATAGCGGAGGTGATGAAACAGGGGAGAGTAATAGCTTGTCAGTCTCCCCAGAGGAATTCAGTCAATATTGGAAGAAAATGAAGGAAAGGATGTCATCCTCATATTCCAAGGCGCACTTCGGGCATTACAAAGCTGCAGCTATGTACAAACGAGATGATATGCAGAGTTCTTTGCAACAAAGCTCAGCATCATAGCGCAATCCGGGACGCCTCCAAGTTGGTGGGGAATAGGAATGACAGTTTTGTTAGAGAAAATTGCAGGGTTAGCTTTGGTCAATAAACTCCGTGCAATACTTCTCTTTGAAGGATTCCAACATGTTCAATCGTTTGGTATGATGGAACTAGCGAGAGAATATGATATGATATGATCCCGCAAGAGCAATATGCTGAAAAACAAAGCGATGGCTAGGACGAAACTTTTGTTAAGCGTCTTTTGACAGATCTGTCTCGACAGATGAAGATTCCTTTGGGTATAGTATCGGCGGACGCAGAGACCTGCCTAGGATCCAAATTCCTTTTCAGAGGAACCCAGGAACCTTCAGAGAGGGGGCAAAAGTAAGGGAATTCATTCCAGGAAGGGAATTCCGGAGAATTCCGGGGAATATTGAAGGAAAGTAATCTGACATTTGCATCATCTGGGCGAAGGAAAGTAACAGTGTTTTAGGGAGGAAAGGAATTCCTCCAATTATATAATCTTAATAAAACCATTAATCCTGACTGTTTCGCAGTTGTTAGAGTGTTTGTAGTCATTTCTCATGTCACCGCTGATAGCTGACAGTGTTGGAAGACTGATGGCTTGCTGGTACGGGACAATGTAAGATTCGTCGTCGGAGGTCATGGTTGGATTTGTTGTGCAGGTGCGAGGTGGAAGTGCCGCGTGGGTGCAAGGTTGAACAAAGGAACCTTGGCGTTACTTCTGTTACCTCTGTTACTTTCCTGAAGATTCCCCGTACAAAAATAAGGGAATCCTACGTAGGATGAGGGAAAGTAAGGGAATTGCATGAATTCCGGGGAATTTCGAAGGAATTTTGATCCTAGAGACCTGCTAGTATGACAGAATTGCGCATGTTTTTGCTTCGTTAGTTTTTCAAGCCTTTATTGGAGTTTTCATCACGGCAGTGGCGGTGATGCTTGGCTCAATTCAACGTATGAAGTTCTATCTCCGGACGGCTTGTGAATCACAAGAGTACATGACAGCCCTGCTCGGGAAGATCATTCAGGGATTGTGCCAAGGGAATGCCGCTGCTTCAGCCAGGTGGTCGCTTATCAGCACAGTGGTGGTTAACGTGTACAAATCTTTCGGGCACGGTGCCCATTTCACAACGCCAATCTCCAGAAACGAGCACTGCACAGCCGGAGTTCTGTATGTAGATGATGTTGATCTATTCTCTATGAATTCCATACTAGTGACCGAAGAACTGTGGGAAGAAGTAGTGAGGAGCACTGCGTCATGGACGGAACTGCTCACTATCCCGGGAGGTTCAGGCAAAGCAGATAAATGCTTTGGATATTTCATCGACTACAAATGGAGAGATGATGGCTCCTGGATGTACGCCCCAGTGACAGAAAGAGACCTGAACATTGTTCTGCCTGATGGATCTGTAGAAGGGATTGCTTTGTTGCCTGCGTCCACCGCCCACGTGACGCTGGGAGTGTCAGCCGCCCCAGATGGTCAAGATACACTTCATGGGGAAGGGAAAGCCAGGAGAAATGAAAATCTATCTCGACAAGAGTGTGATGACAGTTGTGGAGGATGAATTCCAGTCTCCACCTTCTCCAACCATTCATTATACTTATGAAGAGAGATTGGAAGGGTTGGGATGCTGTGAATTGCCTGAATCAGTCGGCACCCACACAATCTGTGTTCGAAAAGTAAGCATGGGCCAAGCCAAATTTGTACCCTCTCAGAGCTGGAAAATAGGTTGTGGTGACCATTTCTGTGCCCATATACCAATCT
>JALLPH010001579.1:0-11935 GCA_036939855.1 Cyclotella choctawhatcheeana
CCTTCCACACCAAGATTGAGTGTGTACAGACTGATTCAGCCATTTCATATCAGCTAAACTCACATAATGAATTGTAATACATGGTTCAGATTGGAATTATGGTTAATAGAGGTTCAGACTTGAATTCATGAAGCACAAGTATTGCTACACCTTGCCTTGCCTTTGAGACACATGCTGCGGCATTTTGAACATCATTCCCTTTGATTTGCACCAAGACTGAGTATGTTATGACTGTCCTGACAGATTCATATCACCCTCAAATTTCTGAAGATAAGCATAAGTATTTTAGTTTTTAAATTGATCTAACAGCACCCAGCACAAACAATGATGTCTGAAGTGGAAGTTTGTTTACTACGATCATTATCGCTATATCTCCTTTGTCTATTAAAATTTTTGATACCTTCAATGCAATTGAGTTCTGAAAAATAAAAATAATTTAAATTGAAATGATCTATCTAGATATGATTGGGGAGTTGGCATAGCCAGCGAAGATGGATATAGAATATTAATTTTTTCGGCAGTATAATGGACGAAACAGACAATAATACACTCACCAATCATCAACAGGAATAAGTCACAATCCCTTCTCTAATACTATTGTTGAAGGCTGTATTTGTCGAGAATCAGTTGGCCGAAGTGGACTAATTGGAGATATTCGTGTTTGGGGGTGCCGGTGATGGTGGAGCGAAATTGACAGAAGCAGGGGAAGCGATGACACCGGGGGTGCACCGGATGTTGACGTTGGGTGATGGCGGAGTTGTGGCTGTAGAGGGGAGGTCTAACTCCCAGTAGTTGAAGCAGAATGACCAAAAAGTCCGCCATACATTCGATATTTGGTTGATAATTGCTTTCATTTTCAAACTAAAATAACTGAAATGTACTTGAATAATACTTGCGCTGATGTTTGTTATGATATTGTTTGTATTTAAAATACCCGCTGATGGTGACGAGCCAGAACCAAACAGACTAATGGTGACTTCAGAAAAGGAGATATTCATGTTCGTCCATGTTGGTGTTGGTGATGGTGTAGAAAAATCATGAGAAGTGGAGGAGGCAATGACACCTCTATGGGTTATGTGTGAATATATGTTGACATTGGGTGTTGATGTATTGTCTGCGGCAAGGGGGAGGTTGAAATCCCTTTTGTTGTTGATAGTTAAGAAACAACGGCTAAAAGTGCCGACAATGACAAGCTTATAGCTATTGTGATTTGAAGGGTAGGGGGTACTGTTTGTCAGGCCCCCTGATGGATAATACAGATATAGGGGCATTTTCGAATGTTATTGCAGAAGTCTGCTCTCAGGTGGTCCCATGCTCACTGTGATCTCTGTTTGTCAACAACATTACAATAATGTCCAGGAAGCAGGGTCGGCTGCAACTGCAATAGAACTCAGCTAGCATGCGTAGTACCTATTCAAAATCAAGCACAACAAAACCTGGTATTAACTATTCAAGGGGTACACTTTTTGTAGCAGGACTGATGATGCTTTTGCGATGTGCAAAAGTGGACGACTTGGTGTTGATCAAAAATTCATGTTATGAGTTTTAGTGGTCTACACAAGTCTAGTCGAGTGACGTCTGTCTGTCGTCATCAGCCCCCATGTTTGACATCGAGAGGACTCCAAATGATTGATCAAGCAAGAGCATCTTTGGAAGAAAGTACCGAGATTCAAATACAAGAGATAAAAAGAAAAGACTACACCCCACAGTAGTAGAGAAAATGTTTTTGTATGATGCTAGGAATCGTAAGTATTGTTATGTACCCAAGCTTCGTATGAAAGTGTTGTAGTGGAAGCCCCCAGGTTTTGTGTTTGTTTGTATGCGGAGGTAACTTGTGCATGTGCATGTAGTGGAGGTGTCGAGTTAGCCCCCAAATAAGCTAAGAATTGATTAAAAAAAGTGGTGGTACAAAAAAATATACTCTTGCGGGTGATCAAATCCCTAGAGAACCAGCCTGGATGGTTACAGGGTGGTAGGATAACATGATGGTAAGTGAGGCTGTGAAGGTACCTAAGTGATAAGAATGGCAGGAAGACATTACGGCATGATGTCCCAGGTTCTATCATTGCTTGTTGTTGACATGAAGGTATTTGTAGAGAGAAGAGGTCCAATTTGTAGGACGTGGCGGCTCAGGTTGTTAATGACCAGCTGATTTGTAGTGACAGCGGGGTTTATATGAGAGGCGGCGGATTTTGGTGGACATTCGAGATGATCACGCGCTTCGAATTGAGGTGTAGGCAAAACGGTGGTGGACAATCGACGGATAACTTTGTATGATTGTGGGAGGAAGTTGGCGAGGAGCCAACAGAGCAACCTATTAGACAGGAGGGCCCCCAATGGAAGTCAGGGAGGAGGGCGACGAGTCCAATAGCAGTGTGTCTGCTGGTCCAAGCCCGCAGTACGCTCATACCTGATGATGCTTTTGCGATGTGCAAAAGCGCATGGCTTGGTGTTGATCAAAAATTCATGTTATGAGTTTTAGTTTTGTTGGTCTACACAATCAATTACACAAAGTCTAGACGAGCAATGATGCGCAACTCACGCGGGCTGGAGCGAAGCAAATGTGCACCGGGATTGCGGAGGCCTTCGCTTCGCTCCACCGCAGTTGCCGAGCTAATCGATGGTCCGCCGTATTAGAAGGAGTGAGACGAGTGACGTCTGTCACGATCAAGGACACCGTAAAACATACCTCTCTACCTCTGTGCAGTTTTTGGGCCTACTTTTCCTGTGCATGCGAAGCTAGGCGAAGCCCACGACAAAAGCTACCTAGCGGTACCTACACCTACACGGACATATCGAGCCCACCAGCAAAGGAGGTAGCCAGCGTCAACGGACAAGAGGAGATTTTGAACGGAAGGCTCGTCTGCCACGGATCGGCGGTTGTCTTGGGACTGAATGAGAAAGTGCTAGGCAGACAAGACAATGCAAGAGCCAAATTAGGCCACCTGAATGCCAATGAGGCATAATCAGCCCGCCTAAGTTGGCTCTCGCCCACCGACGTTCACCGAGAGGATGAGCCCTGAATGCTCACTTTTCGGAACAACGAGGCTTGTGAAAAATGTTGGATTTGATTTTACCATGGCGCCTGGTTTCGGGGGACCGTACAACCCGTGAAGGCAGGCTGCAGCATGGAATTTTCGTTTCCCCTCCCATACGTTCAGCTCATTCTTTCAATCATTGCCGTCCATTCATCTCCTCTTCCTTTGCCGTTACTGTTATTACGCCATGTCGTCTTCACGTCCTTCGTCTCCGTCCACGAACAACCCGTCGTCGTCGGTTCGTCCTTCCCTCGCGTCGCTACGCCAGTCTCTTCTCTCGGCTATCGACGTCGTTCGTCCTTCGGATGCAGCGGCCCCGGCTCCACCTGTCGCCGTCGAAGGGGTCGCCGCTCCGCCCACGGCAGGAGTGAATGCGGCCACGTCCGGATTGACGGGAGCTAACGATGGTGAGTTTCTTTTTCCAAGCTTCGGTGTCACCGAAGGTGTTTTGTTTATTCCGGGGGGGGTTGGCGGTTCCACGCCGTCGCAACATTCCACTCCAAGCACCGACGGTTCGTCCGTAGGGGTAGATCCGTCGTTGTACACTGTCGATTCTCGATTGTATGGTTCGATCACGTCAGGTCTCGCCCCGAGGTCTTTGGCCGACGCCTCTTTGCATCGTACCCCGATCAGAACTAACGTATCTTCGAGTCCAGGCTCTGAAATGGAAGCAATTCCGTCGGTTTTGAAGAAGAAGGTTGCTATTATTGGTGGTTCCGTAGCCGACGACGTTCAAGATGACTACTCGCTACTCTCGGGCATCACCGCCGGGACGTCGGCCACTACTCGCGGCATTCGTAATGTGACGAATGCCTTTTCTACGGGTTTGTTAGGTGCATTGGAGACGCCCACGCAGCCGGATAGTTACGTCAAGGGTTCCGGTTCTATCATGGGATTCAAGACACCGTTCAAGACTCCCGCGGGAGGTGCGGAAGTGGCTGGTCGAGCCAGTACACCGCCTGCAGTGGATCCGGCCGCCATTGGACAGCTTAGTATCTCGTCTCCCTCAGCAGCTCCCAAGGTGGGCAAAGGGTTTGAAGCGGCTCCTGAGAGTGACCCCTCTGCGTGTACTGCCTGGCTGTATGAAGCTGATAAGATGCCTGACCTCTGTCTCGGTACTATCGGCAAAAAGGGGTTGGTTTGCGTGAACTCTGCTGGAGATTGTCCTTTCAAACAGCACAAAACCCATAAAACTAAGCTTTCCGACGCAACGTGGTACATTTTGACCAAGAACGAGGCGGTTCAGATCAGTCCCAGCCTTGCTGATGACGTGGCCTCGAAGAGTTATTTGTGGACCATGTATGTCGGGAACAAGTATTCGCCTGCAAATTGGACTTCGATCTTCAATTGGGTCGCCTCGAACGCCTCGGCAACGTCCCCCTCGCAGTTGGTATCGGAGGCAGATAGCCTTCGTCTTTTAGAGAACGGCCCCGTGCCCAAGAGCACTGTCCCGAAGACGCCCGCTATAGTAAAAGGGGCTTTACGTGATGCTACTTCAGTCGATGATGAAGCCTTTGTGGAAGGAGTTAATTAAGGTTTTAAGAACACTGAAGTGTCGTTGGCTGATGTCTACTCTGAAGTGGCTTTGGTGTCGTCCCGACTGGGTCTACCGTCGGACCCTTCCACGTCTCACGGGTCTTGCTACGGTGACTTAGAAGCTCTCAAGCTGTACGTGTCCACTCAAGACTCGTCTATCTCAGGTGTCCAGGGCACTCTTCAAGCTCATCATACGGCGTTGGAGCAGTGCGACAAGAATTTCGTCACATACGGCCAGTCCATCGATCAAGCCGTCGCGTCGTCGTTGGCGGCTGCCAAATCAGCCAGGGACGCCCAAAACATCGTCCAAGGCTTTGCGTCCACCGGCACTATGAATCGTGTCCAGGCTCAAGGACAGAGCATTGAAAGCCTGCAGAAGGAGGTGTCCTTCCTCAAGACAGAGCTCACGGGGTTCTACGATCTGATCCAAGACCTCATCACCAAAGTACCTGCCATGCGTGCTCCTGCACAGGCCCCTAGTGGGGATTTGGCATCGCTCCGTGGGGAATTCGAGTCTCTCAAACGTCACACTTCGGATCAGATGAAAGTTATGAAGCAGTCTTTGAACGGGCAGGGTCCGGTCACCATAGGCAGCTGGCGTTTTGACAGCGCGGAAGATTGTGCGGCGCAGCTGACGGCGTGGGGAGTCACCACGTCGATCTGGGAGTATTTGTTTGACCCTTCACATATTTTGGCGTCATTGCTCCATCGTAGTCGCACCCACAAGGAGGTCAGCGACCAAGCAGTGCTCACCATGAAAACCACCCTCACGGCTTCACAACTCACAGCGATGTCCGCATTTGAAACGACGGTGCCAGAAATCTTCTCTGGCCTTACTGGCACTTCTACACCAGGGGTAGAGACCTCTAGGCTCACTACTCTATTCGGAGCCATCAAGACTTTCGATTTGTTCGACTCTGGAGACGGTGAAACGGGTGTACTTAATTATATTCGAGTTAACCTGCGAGACTTCCTTCCGCAGCAGCATCAAGAGGCTGAGGCTTTGTTCGGCGCGACCCATCCGGGACTTCTGGCTTTCTTGGACCTTTTGCGCGATCGCTCATCGACCGCCTTGGAGGCTTTGCTAAAGGAGTGTGTTGAGTTGTACCGCAATCTTTTGACGCGCGCCTGTGGACATTGCACTTCGTATACCGCCGTCCAAAAGGCCGAGGCCTGGCAGCAGGTTTTGATCCTTCTCCAGGTATACTTTCACGAAGTTTCCAAGGTTCGGGCCGGTGCCCGGAACTTAACTAATTACAAAGACCCCAAGGTTGCCAACTCTCTGGCCATGTGGGCCTGCTTGAGCTCCCTTCGTGTTCACGACGCCTTCGAACGCAACCTCTATCGGGAGCACCCTCGTATCGCTCCCAAGCTCACCGGCTACATCTTGACTACGGTTTTGAGGAAGGGTGAACTGGCTCCCGTGGAAGAAAAGGCGTCTCGTGCAGCTTCTGAGTCCCAGCGCGCTTACAACGCCGCCTCCCGTGCCGAACAGCGGGTCACGGACATGCGCAGCGAGTACGACCGTTTTGTCTCTCAGTTCAACACCTGGAAACGCACCCTTAAGGTGGAGGGCGCTGACGATTTCCCTAACAAGAAGAAGAAGTTGAATCGTAAACAGAAGAATGCAAATGGGGAAGAGAACAAGGACGATGAAGCGGCGGCATAATGATATGATTGTTTGGTTGGTTTTGGTGCTGGCGATGAATTGATTGATGGGTTCCTATGATGATGTTTCCAGGGGAGGATAGGGAGTTAACGTTAAACTGAGAAGTTGATACTTACGTTGTCTCCCTATTCTCCCCTCTGGCCCTCCTCTGCTTACTTTGGCGCCCTCGATCTCACCCTCTTCTGCCCCGGATCTTTCAGTTCCATCTCTTCGCTGCGGTATTCAGGAGGTTACATCACGAGATTCCTCTCTTAACGGAGTTCTTCGAGGGACTATTCCTCTTCAACGACAGGAGCTGGGCACCTGTGTCATCCGGGGTTCGAAAGCTTCTCTATGGTTCTCAGTTGCGGATTTGTTAGGGTTCCACATCGCTTACGGTGTCTTTCCCAAATCTCCCGACTTCGTGTCTGTGATGTCAACGTTGTATCCCCGGACTGCTTTTGTTCATCGGCTTGCCCCTGGCGGCGCCTCCCCTGACATCGTCTTCGCCGACGATGCCTCCCTCCCACCCTTTAGCAGTCCTTATTGGGCCTCCGTCAGCTGCCCTCATCTGGTGTCACATCGGATTGGTTCTTCACTTGACCTTGATCGTCTGCCCCCTGATTGGGTCGCTCAGTCTCAATCCTTGCCCCATGTGCTGGTTGGTGGTGCTACGTCGGGTGTGTTCACAGTCTCTCTTCTCATGCGCTCTATTGATTCCATTGGGCGAGCAGAGCTTCCGGAGGTGCTTCAGCGGCCTTGGTCTACGATTTCACATTCTCTCGCGTGCAGGACACCCACTCCCTCTTTGGCAACGGGGCCCTCTACCTCCCTGGCGCCCGCACAATCGCTGGTTTGGTTGCCGGATGGTTCTCTAGGCTCTTGGGGCCTATATCCTGGGGACGGCAGCTCTCCTCTTGTTACTATGGAGACTCATTTCTCTCGGTCGGGTTGGGGTCAGCGGCGGCTTACCCCGGTCGAATTGTCTGATCTTTGGAACACACCCATTTCGGTTCAAGACGCTTTCACACAACACAAGTTGACTGGTGCGCTTCTCGACTTCACTCTGCTTCCACCGGCTAAGATCCTTGCCACGGCTGCGGATATGTTGTGCACCTATTGTCTCCGGGGGGGGGTTTGGTCTGTGGGCCGGCGACGCTCCCGCTCTCCGCCCCATCAAACGTTTGAGAGTTGATCCTAGTGTTGGTCCTGTCGAACCTACCTCCATGCGCCCCGCTGATAATCCCGTAGACTCTCCCTCGACCGGCCCGACACAGGCTGGGGGAGTGGATTTGGACAAGCTGGACGCTACAGTTGAAAAACAAGATGGGCAGAAGGCCGATGAGGCGCCCGTGCCCACACATATTTGGGAAAATCAGTTCTGAGACTCCATTCCTGTTGAATGGGATGGTCCCTTCCCTAGAGTCTTTCCTTTGCATCCAGATTGGAGATCTAGGTTGGAAAACTATCGAGTAGTAGGGATCTGCTGGTGGAAACGGAAGGTTCAGCGTTCCTTTTGGACTTGGGTCAAGCAAAAGTTACCATCCTCTCTCCTTAAGGAGGTCAGTTCGCATGTTTATGTGAAGTGGACTGGCCGATCATATGAGTGGACCAAGAAGGGCAAGTCCACCTATCGACGGGATTGGGACCGGATAATGACACACCCTCGCACTCTGAAAGACTGGGAACCGGCCCGTGAGTGCGTCACCAAAGCCGCTGCATGTTGCTGGTGGGAGTGGCATCAAGGTTCCCGTCCTTTTTTCTGGAGATGGCCTCGTAATCGGGTGGCTTGGGCAAGGGGCGGTCAGGATCATTTTGTCACCAAAGACTTGCCTAAGTACACGAGACCACAAAAGCCACCCAAATCAGAAGAAGACCGTACGAAAGTTTGGAATAAAATGTACAAGGTCAGAGAGAGATTATACATCAATGTGGGTCTGGTCTTGTCTCTTATGCACTGGTTCTATGTGCTCAAGGGTGAAACTGACATACGCATGGTCTACAATGGGACGTCTTCTGGGATAAATGACTGTCTCTTCGCTCCACACTTTGGGCTCCCTATCATATTGTATGTCGTTCGCAGTCTGATGGCAGGGTACTATCAAGCCGACATGGACATCGGTGAGATGTTTCCAAATTTTATGTTGGGCGAAAGGTTGCGACCTTACTCAGGAGTAGATGTACGTTATGTCAAGACCTTGGAAAAGGACCTACCGCATCACACGCCTAAACCTTTGCCGAAGATGCCTGATTGGGAAAAGGGTCGCACACGTCAGTGGGAGAGATGGGAGAGAAACTGGATGGGACTACGTGACTCTCCTTATCGCAGTATTCAGATGGCCCTCATTGCAAAAGATATGGCGTATGGAGACCCTACTGACCCTAATAACCCTTTTCAGTGGGAGAGTGTTAAGCTGAATCTCCCTGGACAGTTTGGATATGACCCCACCCTCCCATGGGTATACAAGCTGAGAAGCGATGGACACCTTGCCAGCAAGCTTTATTTGTATGTAGATGATGGTCGGCCGACGGGTTTTAGTCCCCGACAATGTTGGCTGGCAGCAAGGAGGTTCTGTTCAATGTGCTCCTACTTAGGGGTTCAGGACGCATCCCGCAAGCGCACCTCACCCTCCCAAACTCCGGGACCTTGGGCTGGCAGCGTGGTGCACACTGATGATAAGTTGGTAGCACTGGTGTCTCAAAAGAAGTGGGACAAGATGAAGTCGATGATTTCTGAGTTGGACCAACTGTTACGGGCCAGGGAAGATAAGAAGGTCCCACACAAACGCTTGGAGCAAATCCGAGGTTTTGCTATTTACGTCTCTCGAACGTATGACTGGATGCCACCCTACCTGAAAGGCCTTCATTTGACCATTGACAGTTGGAGAGAAGGAAGGAGGCATGATGGGTGGAAAACTAAGCGGCCCAAATCCAAATTCGTCATATGGGAATGGGAGGGGGAGCAGTGGGTGGACGTCCAGCCAGAGGTTTACGCTGAGGTAACATCAGATGAAGCTGGAGCGCCAGAGCTAGTCACCCCAGTCCCCAGGCTATACCGGGATGTCGAAGCACTAAAGAGCTTATTTGCATCTGAAACCCCTTCGGTCACAATGATTCGACCCCAAGGCTCACTAACCACAGCAGCCTATCTTATGGGAGACGCAAGCGGGGATGGCTTTGGCTCGGCACTCTGGGAGGAAGATGCTGATATAGAAATTGAGGCCGGAAATTACGCTCGATATATGCAGGAACAGAGTTCTAACTATCGAGAGTCAAACAATCTCACCACGCGGCTGGAGTCGTTGGAGAAAGAAGGAAAGCTAGCTGGAAAGGAGATTTTTGTTATTACTGACAACATGTCGTACGAGGGCTGCTTTTACAAGGGGCACTCAACCTCGGAGAAGCTGTCAGATATTATCTTGCGCCTACGCTTACTGCAAAGAAGGACAGGTTCAATTATTCATGTAGTTCATGTAGCTGGCACCCGAATGAAGAGCGCGGGCATAGACGGTCTTTCAAGAGGAGACTTGTTGGAAGGAATGATGCGAGCTTGCTCTCACCCCTTGAGCTTTTTGCCCCTCAGCCAGTCGGCAGAAGACAGGATGCCCGGAAGAGTCAGGGCATGGGTAGAATCGTGGTGGAGATGCAAAGATGGCTTGCAGTGGGGAGGATCCCCGATCAAATTGCTCTCACCGGCTGATTGGTTTAGGTTGAAGGATATTAATGCTCCCAGGCTCTGGGTACCACCGCCAACAGCCATGCCGACGGTGCTGGAAATGTTTAATGACGATCACCTGACCAAACCCCAAATGCCCCATGTTTTTGTTGTACCGAGACTGATGACCCACTTGTGGAGAAAACAGCTTACAAAGGATGCTGATGTTGTATTTACTGTTCAGTGCTGTTCGAACTTTTGGCCTGCTGATATGCATGAACCGCTTGTCGTCTTGATAGTGTTCCCTCTCACCTTTGTTGCCAGTTACCAAGGTCCGTGGTTGGTTAAAGGAACTCCAGAGGCGACCCGGGCAGAGAGAACCCTCGACCAGGGCTTCAAGATCTGGAGGGACAGTAGAGCAGAACCAAGCAAACTTTATGAGCTGGAAGGGTACCTGCAGAGCTTGTGGAAAAGTCCGGAAGAGTGGAGTAGGTCTGTTTTGCTCGAACTTCTTGATGCCGCGGGGAAGCTTCCCCCCGTGCATGAATGTCTGGTGCGGGGAATGCTACGTGGCTCATCCTCACGACCCGTTTCCCGTTCAAGGTCCTCCGGAGGAAGAAGAGGGAATCGAAGAAGCCGCACCCGATGCGACAGCCTTTAAGAGAGGCAGGAACGGAGATCATCTCATGGGAATCCCCTTTGAGTGTGACCTATGTCACTTTCGCAATATCAACAAGAGAGATCCCGAACTCACCAGCTCAAAAGATTGCCATACGTTGATGTGCATTAGACGGGCTAATTTAGACGCATGTTGGAGCCGAGCTTCCCGAACAGTAACGTCAAACTTGAGCCGGATCATCGCAGACACACAATCTGCTGAGTTCTCCCTCGAACTTTACGATTACCTTCCGAAACTCGGCAATTCTGAGCTTGTGGATCGGGTAGGTATGGCCATTGCTCTCGTGACGCTAAATGCCTCCCTCCGCCCAGGGAAGTACGCACAACACCTTCAGTATGACTCCATGCGGAAAACGCCCACCTGGTTTCGAAACGCCTATGAAGCAGGGTCGAATTATATGGTGGACACCCTCTACGCACAGGATGAAAAGAAGGTTCACTCCACCAACTGTGTTGTCGCAGGTGAATGGTTCGTGAGGTTCAAACTGGGCTCCAAATTAAGGATGGGGCAGATAAGAAAACAGAACGAGGCATTTACTCCTGCTATCATTCATGCACTAGATAAGGTTGCTCAAGATGCATGGACCAACTCAGCCAGTGAAGAGGAAAAGAAGAAGGTAGAGGAACTCATGTCGTATGTCCTCATGGAATTCTGTGCTTGCCTTAGAGGAGAAGAAGTACCTCTACTCTCCCTTCAAGGATTACTCACCTTTTGGGAGGAGACAACCACTGCCACAACGCCCTTCATCATGCTGACCCTACGAGGAAGATTCAAAGGAGAAGGAGAACTCAGGTGGCACTGTATCCCCATACCGTGTCAGACCCGCACGGGGCTTCCAGTACTCAAGTGGATAAGACGGATGGTTAGAAGACTAGTGGTCGAAGAGGATCGCACTACTGGTTGGGCCTTCGCAGACTCCTCTGGCAAGGCCAGGAAAATCAGCCACTACGATTCTTTGCTTGTCGACATGATGGACCAAGTCAAGACCTATTTCCCTGGCGTAGTTAACGCGGTCACAGACGTAAACGACTTCAGTCTATGGAGGTCCGGACGTAGGGGAGCGATCACGGAGGCTACAAATCAAGGAGTAGATCAGAACACTATCGACTTGATGGGCAGGTGGAGAAAAAGAGAGAAGGCCCGGGGGACTGAACCCGGCCTTCCTATGCGACAGGTTTACACTCAAGTCAAGAGCTCCATCCAAGGAATGCTCCTCTTCGCAAAAAACTTCTAATGAAGAAAAGAGGTCCTTCACTACCTCTAGGATTATGACAAAGACTTTATCTACTACGGAGGGGGTTTATAATTGCATCTCTATTCTTAACAGCTTCCCAGCTATTGGGTTCCGGGGGCGCTTTTCGCCCACCAGATTACCTTTA
>JALLPH010001583.1:0-18340 GCA_036939855.1 Cyclotella choctawhatcheeana
TCATTTGTATGTGATTCAAAAAAAGGCTAGATAAGATTTAGCATGGCACCCCCTACCACTGCCTCTGATGGCACTGTGACGGAATTGACAACAAGCCAAGCCAAGAACTTTAAATGCACTTCTGGAAGCGATCCTTCCCTCTCCCACTGCCCCAACTACGACCCATCCAATGCTGGTCAGCAAGCAGCTGCATGGATTGACTTAGGCAAGTGCTCAGGAACTGCTGCTACCCCAGCACCCACAAACAAGCCCACCCCCTCGCGTTGGACTAGCACTGGCTGCCCTGAAGAATGGATTTCTGGCACCTCCTACGAAGGCGGCGATGTCGTGGAACTAGGCGGTGATGTCTACTCTTGCTCCACTACGACAGGTGCTAATCTTTGGTGCAGTGATGCTGCCTACAAGCCCGGAGACTCTCTTAATTGGAAAATGGCCTGGACGCTTTTGGGCTCTTGCGACGGAACTATTAGCCCCACTACATTACTTCTCCGGCCTATTCGAGCCATAATGGATGCCCTCTCGAATATGATGCCAGCACCACTTACGAGGCAGGCGACAATGTTGAGTTGTATGGCATCGTCTATGAGTGTCGGTCGTGGCCAAACTCGGAATGGTGCAGTCAGGAAGGTTATGAGCCTGATGGTCCGAACTACAAGGATGAGTGGACCGTTCTGGGCTACTGCGAAGGAACTATGGCACCCACGACATCACTCAACTTTAGCTCCCTTGCCAAGGTGGGTGATGGTTGTCCTAAAGCATACGAGTCTTACAAGACATACGAAGAAGGTGACCAAGTCTCTGTACCTGTCGATGATGTAGCTTCTATAGTCTATGCGTGCAAATCTTGGCCCAATGGAGCCTATTGCAATTCTGGTGCTGCCTTTGCCCCTGGCACTGATAACGGTAAATTGGGATGGACTAAGAAGGGATATTGTGATGGAACTCATTCTCCCACCAATGCTCCCATTGTTTACGCTCCAGATCAAAAGTGTAGGTGGTATAATGGCACCCAAGCAATCACCATAGAACAGTGGAGTGATACTGATCGTTCCACTTATATTGCTGGGTCCCGTGTTCGCAAAGGCAGCAGTATTTACAAGTGCAAGAACTGGCCATATTACTTGTTTTGCCAGACACGCAATTTTGAGCCCGAAGTAGGACCAGCATGGAACAATGCTTGGACGAAGGCTGGTGAATGTAATGGAGCCCTAGAACCTACTGTTTCGCCCTCTGCTTCTCCTACAGTTGCTCGCTCTTCTGAACCTTCTGATTCTCCATCAAATGTTCCTAGTGTTGTGCCATCGACCAATCCCTCTTCTGAACCTTCTGATTCTCCATCAAATGTTCCTAGTGTTGTGCCATTGACCAATCCCAGTGACCAGCCGAGTTTGATCCCTAGTCAGATTCCAAGTGTGATTCCCTCAGCCAGTCCATCTGATCTACCTAGTATTACGGTACGTACTTATTTATCTATTCTGAGATGGCTGCATGCTTTGAATCACATAGTCTTGATGGATATGGAATCAATTGGATATTATGGAATTGACTTACTAGATTCCTCTTACTTTTTTTCATATTCAGCCCTCGGAGAATCCCTCTATTTCCCTAAAACCTAGCAATATGCCTAGTAATGTGCCCTCGGATCATCCCTCAAATCAACCATCTTCAGCACCATCATGTCAATCCTTTGATAAAACCTTTATGTGCCCATCTGGAACACCCTGTTTTCAAGCACATGAATCTTGTGACGGAATGTGCGTAGACGCAAGTGGTGAATTTTATAATTCCAAGAGTAAACAGTTAGTAGCTGATGTTACGACTTGTGAAAACTCTTGTGATAAAATTTCTGGATTCCGAGGTTATTCTTATTCACCTTCCGCACAATGGTGCTTGTGTTGGTACGATGATAATACTGATCTCAGCTCTTATACTGCGCAGGATTGGAATCTCGAAGAGAGCTTTGATGGAACTGGACCTGTTGAAGGGATTTCTCCTTATGATGGGCTTACGTGCTACAAATACCATTCCTAAGAATCATTCAGTGTATTAAATCGAGTTGAAGCAGCATGCAGCACCAACTCTGCATAAAAATATTTGTAGTGACCGCAGAGAAGTAGCAAGGTATTTTAATTCTAAGGACACTTCTTTTTGTAACCATATTACATTATGTACTATGTATCATTGCTTGATTTTGCCAACGCTCAAAATATGACTACAACATAGCGAGGAATGCTTCTGGCAAGTTCTACTGAATACTGAATACATTTTTACGTTGGATGTGCTAATCAAGGTCCTCGACATTGCCGTCTATTGTATTTAGTGCTCCAAAAACAGTTGGAGAGTATGTTGTGGCTCTCTAGAGTAGTTGTATTTCTTTCCGCGCAAAAGTGGTAGAATATTTTTGCCGACATACTAACCTGATTACGCCACTTCATGTTCATCTTAGATATTATACAATTTGGAGTCATTCCTCCTTTTCAAATTCTTGTTCCGAAATGGGTATTTTGTAACATGAACATTTCTACTCCAAGATGAAGGCAGATTCAAAAGGTCTAATGTGAAATCGGGCCTGTCATTGAATGATGATGCTGGGATGATGCCAGTCAATTGAGAGAATCGCTTTTCAGGCAATCCACTGTACAATCGTTCCAATACTGCGGCATTTACATGTCCACTACGGCAGCATTCCTTGAAGGTGTGCTGGAGAGCTTCGTTACAAAGAGAGGAGCCCTTTGGAAGATGGTTACTGCACGCCTTCAACATGAATGCGTAGGTAAAACTATCTGGTTTTGAATGATGATCCTCTTTGTCAGTCGCATTGTCACGAAGTTCTCGAAAAGCACGGAGTGCTACTTCAAAGGAAATACGAGCTTCTGCAACATCATCACTTTTGCATTCAGCTGCACAGTTGATTATGTAGTTGTAAGTGAACACATTAGGAGAAACATTACTGGCCTTCATTTTTTTGAGTATGTGCATTGCAACCTGCGCATTGTTCACCCAAGAATGATTCTTTGCATCCTCACAATCATTGAAACTGCCAACAAATTCTGAGTAGACCAAGGATTGAATGACAGCAGTACATATGCGAGTGTTTGGTTTCATTGAGAAATCTCCAGCCTGATATTTGGATTCTATTGCCAAGAGAAGTCTAAAGGAGACCGAACCTGCTTCGGGAAGCCGACTGTTTGCCATAGCATCCATGACAATGGCATAACAGAACAAATCCGGCTTTGCCATATTTCGTGTCTCGGTATAGTATGTTGTGTTTGTATCTTCGTCATACCTCTCTTCATTGGAAATGATATTAGAGTTTGAGTAGTGACGTTCCATCTCACTCAATAGAGACAATGCCTTCTTGGCTCCCTTTTTCCAGAGTTGGAATAGATAAGTATCGCACCGTCAGTGAATATATGATCAATGCATTATTACAACAAACAAAGAAAAAGATATTACTTACTCCTGCGCTCTTTGTTTTAGCATGTGCTTTCAACACCGAACTGTAGTGCTTAACATTTGGCCATATCAATTCCTTGCTGGTATTTTCTCTTTCATCAACACTCGGTATTTTTCTTCTTAGAAGCTCTTCTGCTTTATCAGCCGCTTCTTCGTTGCCCGGACGAGCATGTTGTACCCATGCATTGAGCAATATGCTGTAAGTATATGAGTCAGGATTGATTTTCATTTCGTATTCCATGTGGTCTAATATTGACATGGCATGAAGTAAAATGTCTTCATTATTTGCTTCGTCATTGAGGAATTGACTTTTGTTCTTGTAGTCTTTCTTATTGATGCTGCGAACAGTCTGTTATATGTCATGAACCATTGCATTAGAAGTAGAAGGCTATAAGGTAAGTCAGATGCATGATCTATACAGTCATCATATCTCACCTGGACTCGCGCATGAATTGCTATATTATAAGGAGTTGCATCCACCTCAATGTCGTTGCCCTTATCTTTCTCACTATTTACAAGCCTCTCCAACTCTACAAGGATATTCTCGGCATTATCGGCATTTTTCACTCGCTGTCTCCAGGTCGGAGAGTGTGGAAAACGAGTCTGGACATCCACATTAGCAACAGCATTTACCGTTTTCTCTGGAGTATATTTTGCCAATGCGGCAATACAAGTCCCATACGCCCTGGGGTTTGGCACGAAATCATCCCCGAGTACCTTCGACTCATACAAATCGATCATTTGGAACAATATCCTTTCTGCATTGGGAGCATCGTTATTCTTTGCATAGGTAGCAATACATGCACTGAACGCAGTCGATATATCTTCACTGTCAAAGTTGGAGGGTAAGGATTTGGATTGTACTATCATTCGATTCAAAATATGTTCCGCCTGGGATGCTGCCTCTCTCTTGTTGCTCACGGACAACCCTAGGATTATAGAAGCATACGAACTGGATGGAATGATGTTGTTCACGCTAGATGAGTAATATTTCTTTGATATATCTTCGAGACTGCACATCAAATCACGAGCACGAGCGATGGCGTATTCTTTTAATTGGATTGAATCGGGAGTATTGGTTGGACTATGATACCCAGTAACTGCAAATTTACCCCATCGTTCTAATACCAGTGTAGTGGCTTGGACGAATACCATTGTTGCATCATTGCCTTGTGGGCTACTGCTACACTGTCTTTTCTCGTGTATACCTTTCAATACCACGAGAATCTGTTCGGCCTCGTTCAGAAACCAATCTATCGAGGCACCCTCCGGAATGGCTCTGTTCATTGTAATACCTAATTCTGTACTCAAATCTTCCATAGATTGAAGTACGGCAGTTTTGGAAGCACCGATACTCGGTCGTTCGTTGGACAATTCCGTAGCAACATTACCCGGTCTATACATCGTTAGAGCTCGAATTACATGCAAATAAGTCATCATGTTTGGTTCACAGACCATACTACATGAATCCGGTAAAGTAGATTGCATGAATTGAAATATCTTCCATGCCAACACGGCATCATCGCCACTATTACTACTATTATAACCATTTCCATTTCCCAATCGTTTCAGAATGCGATTGTAAACATGCACCGACGGAAGCAAGTCTTTCTGCCAATTTTCGTAATGGCATAATTGGAGTTGAAGCTGTAATAGCTCTTGCAGTTTAAGAATTGGTGTCATGATCACTTTACTTCGGTATGGGTTATCAATTGTTGTTGTATCATTGTTTGCATTAGTATGCAGCGATACAATTTGATTGTATTTATTGTCGTGTATTGCATTACTCCGACACGATGGATTAAGCTTTACCTCCTCCTCCCACGTTATCCCCTTGACTATTACTGCTTCACCCCCTTCATCATCATCGTCTAATTTCCCGTTAAACCGTTTCGTTTCATGACGTAAGCGACCAAACGCCCCCGATACCAAATGAAACGTCGTGTCATTGGGACATACCGTCCTCCCATCGCTTTGATATCGATTTTCCATCATACGACGTAACATTCGTTCGCTGGTTTGCGATGAGGTTGGATTTGTGAAGGGACATGGTCTATTGATGTTTGGATATCGGTGTAGTAATTGTTGATGATTGTTATGGTTGTCGTGTTTCGCGTGGCGATCGAGTGCGAAGAAGTAGCGGGGAAAGAGTGTGCGTGCAATGTCCTTGTTGTAGGGCGTGGCCGAGGATAGATACTGCTGCTGCCGTTGTTGTGTCGATGATGAGTCTTGATGTTGTATTGTTAATCGCTCTGGCTGTTCATGTGATGCCATGTGTAATATAAACTCGTGTTGTTCTACTGAGGAACTTCTGCTGCATATCGGTGTTATTGCAGTTGCTTTGGGCATAACGAATGCGAATGCACCACCCATTGGTAATAGCAAAAGGATCAATAGCAATAGCATCGAGCAGCAGCTCATCCAGTACTTCTGATTTATTACTGCAAGATTATGCATGATGGAGCGAGACGCGAGACACCACTTGTTCTTGTTCCTTTCCGATTAGTCGTCTACTTGTACCCACCACCCACCACCACAGATAGATCAGTTGAGCAATAAGTCACCAATGAAGAGAAACATCCAGAGTACACACACAGGTCGTGATCATGCCTCCGTCAGAAGTACATACATGTAATTAACTCAGAACGTCGTCTTCCACCCCAGGCCAGGGGTGTGAGTATCCCGCCAGTTTGTGATGTATCAGCTCATAACCTAATGCTGCTAGGTAGGTAGGGGGTAGGGGTACCATAGGTACGATCAATAGAGAAGCTAGCTAGAAGAGAGGTACATAGGTAGATAGATACCCTTAAATTTTTTTATTTCTATTCATTCAGCGAGAACGAAAAACGAAAACGAAAGCTGTAATCTGTCATCTGTAATCTCCAATCTCTTCCAATCTACGCACATCAGTAAGCAGTACTATGCAGGCAACAACTGCTCTGCATCAATAATAGCACAGCTAGAGCAGTTTCTTGGAAGACCAGGAATGGCGGCCTGTGTTTACCTCCAATCTAGGAATTGAAGCCAATAAGGAACATGGATCGCAAAGGTCAATAATTATTACAGCAGTCGCAAACTTTACTGCGATCGAATGGTAACGAATCATCGTCGCGCAATACATCGACGCCAGTGAGTACTACACCAGTGAAGAATTATTCAACGGAGAAGAATAACGCCAATATGAATGCTACTGTACGTCGAGCATTGGAAGCCGACCATGCTGCTAGATCAAACGATATCATACAATCGTCGTCATCTCAACAACAATAATTACACCGAGAAGAAGCCTCCGTCGAACTATTAAATAAACCACTCAAACTTAAAAATTCAAAGGACACGCATCGCCCATAACAAATATTGCAACTATAGACCCGCATCGATACCTATCCTCGTCGTGGGATAAAACCACAAATCTATCTTTTCGATGACGACGTCAACGTGTTATTTATTTCAGAATGAAATCCATACTATAGAAAATAGAAACGTTTGACTTCAATGATGTGTCAGAATTGGCGTCAAGATTGACTGGCAATGATTTGAGGAGTATTTTGATATCTCTTGATGCTGTGAACAACCTTAAGAAGTTGGTTCTAAAAAATTGTACTAAAGTGACAGGTATAGGTCTTCAAATGTACTGCAACACCTTGACTTGAAAAGAACTGATAGTCCAAATGAAGTGATAGCCATCTGCATAAAAGCAATCACTTCTATAGTTGACCTGGGCTTGCTTGTACTTAAATTTCCGGTATGTTGGAACAAAACAAAACGGAAATATTTCTTGGCCTGAAGGAACAGTATGGCGGGGTCTACAACACTTATAGAAATGAATCCATTCACATAATGCATGCCTCCTCGGCAGATGAACTTTGGCTGGATACGAGGGTGGTGAGGCGCTGTCATCATCCAAAAGCAAAAAGCAATATCGATATTCATCATCATGCAATGCCCGCGTTCTATACAAGGCTCGCCATGTGGTTTTGTCGGTGTTCAGGCCATGGCCGGATTCTTGGTCACAATTTGTTCTAAGTAAACAACGAAACCTTTCTTTATCCAGGAAGCGCGATGGAGCAAAAGAAGGAAGGGAGTCTACACTGAGAGTAGACAGGAAGCAGCTCCTGATACAATGTCGGCACGCGAACGAGCCGAGAATCATAAAGAAAATGATGCAGGTATCAGATGAAAGACAATGAACAGCAACAGGCCAGATGTGGCAATTATAAATACTAATCAATTGAAACCGAAACATAGCATATCTTCAAACGCCACAACCTTCAAAGGAGAACGATTCAAAATCGGTGATAACAAGGCAACATCGCTCTCCTATCAGAAGGCTCTAGGTATCTTTGTTATCGTGTGCACCTGTCACTTGTTGGTGTCTGTTGGCACTTTGCTGTAGTCAAAAAGGTACAAGCACAGTAAGTAAGTTGAAATAGATTGGATTGAGATTAGAGATTAGGCGATTATACGAAAGGAAATCATTATGGGATTGCTTCATTCGCGCAATGTGTTGATATGAATATGTAAGCAGGCACTTACATGTAAATACTATTACATTCGTTTCTTCTGTTACAATTGTGCCTCTAATGAAAGCATCCTGGTTTGGCTTATTTCTATCTTTCAGATAATATCCCGCTTGTGAGGCATCAGCAAAGGTAACGGAAACACCCCCAATGTTAGACTCTGGGTATGCTGCAGCTCAAGGCGATATACACTTCTTTGCCAGGCTGAAAACCAAGAAAAAAGCATTCATTGGCCATTTGCAAAACGCAAAATCTGCACTTGACACTCGCTTGAAGCCTTTGAACTGAACATTGTCAATGTTATCAAGTGTCCAATCAATATCTTTGATAGACTAGTCAATGAATTTTTCATTAATGCTCGGATGTTGTCCTCTCCAGCACGGCTGCTTGAATGTTACTCCTTTCTAAATCCACAGGATTCACTACTGCCAAATAGGCATTCATCTTGGCGATGAGTTTCTTGTATTCGGCTGTATAGGTACTCTTCGATAAGCTTCTCTGCGAAATCAATCCAATCCTAAGAGCAACGGAGTATCCAATCATCACATATAACCGTGCAGACAGATTATTATGATATGATGTTGATGTTTGTAGAATGGCAACTAATCGACGAAAAGCTCAAGCCTCGTGAGTGCTCTTGCACTGCGGTTCTACTCTTAACTCAACTTAAGAAGAGATTTTACAATTCTTCCAAGCAGTATTCATGCGAAGAGGCTTTAAGTGACCTCAGTGACAAATCAGATCTAACAGATGTATGTTCAGAATCTTTCTCTATTTTTAATACTAATCTCAATCTAAATTCATCTAACCTAATTTCACAACTTATCATTCATCATACTTAATTTCAAACAGTTTCAAACATCCCTACCCAATGTAGATGCCTTCCAGGTAGGGATGCATTCACGAGCCAAAAATATCATTGTTTGGAATAGCAATCCCAGTTTACTGTCACCAAGTTTTATTCCAGAAATTATCTGAAGATGAGTCAGATTATCCGCAAGCAAAGCAAGCTCCAAATGATAAGTGGCACAAAATACAGAAGCAAAGGCGATTTCTGATGGAAGATGCATCACTGTGGAGTATCTTGTTACGGCCAATTTCACCAGAGTCTTGGATAGGTGCTGTATGCGCTCCAAACGAGTTCCATCCACACCCGGCATAACCTTCAAATAGCAATCAACGAAGTCGAGAGATGTTGGTCCATTGAGCTTCCAGCCAAGTGATTGGAGTATCTGAAACTTCATTTTATTAATTTCATCTGCATTGTAGGTGTTTTTTGTAACTACCTTTGTGATGAAGTATGACTCTACATTGAACTCTGGATTAATCTTCTTGAGTGCAATGATGAGAGAAGTAACATATGCCAGTTGACACTCTTGAACGTCAGTAAGTGCCTGCTGCGCTGCTGGGCTATCAGAACTAAGAAATCGATCAAAGTACGTCAAGGCTACAACAGCAGTAGAACTGCTGACGTCTTTGCAAGCTGCGATGCTCTGGTAGCCCCATTTGCAGAGTGCCTCTCGGTGGGATGGTTTAATGACTTGTGATCTAGAGAGGTAATCGGAGCATTTGTATGAGGCGCTGTTCTCCTGTTGTCGCATTACGCATATTTGGCTTAGTACATCGTTCATTGCCGTGATATTGATGTTATTTAGTCTGTTTCGTCCTAGCAGCTTTTGTCTTTTTGAGCAAGAGAACAACTCAGTTCAGTCTTTAGTCGATCGAGCTCGAGGCCATTGATCTGGACCTAACAAAGGCTTGGGTCTACCTAGAGTCTCCGTCAAAAGGAGGAAGCAAGATCTTATTGGTTCTTGAGGAGACGTGTCGTCTCCTGGTAAGAAGAGAAAGAAGAAGAAAAATTGGCGTGCAGTAAATAAATCAAGAATGCACTGCAAGAACCGAAGATAGGATAAAATAGGGTTTTTCAAGGTTTTTCGGAGAAAATAATTTTTTATTTCGCCGAGTGCGCGGTTCACTTAAAAAGTTTCAATACTCCTACTTCTTTCTTGAGAGAAGTATCTTTTAGATCGATTTGATTCAGCGAGTTTGAACGAAAAAGCACAACAACATCACTCATCTCTGTCTCCCAGCGTCCCAAGTGAAGCAGTGCAGCAACAACAGCTCTAGCAATAGCACAGCTAGCAGTGGCTTGGGACTTGGGACACCAGGAATGGCCTGTGTTTGCCTTCATATCTAGCAATCGAAGCCAATAGAGAAATGCAACCATAGAGACTAGATAAAGACCACATTCACATTACTTATATGTAAAGGACACAGCTACTAATCATGGAACGCAGAGGATTTCGAGACGCCCAGCAGCAGCAGCAGCACGTTGCTCCGATGATTCTTCCATCAAATAGACGATCAACACCACCGCCGATAACTGAGGCCGAAAAAGAAAATGAATTATCCTTCCTGGCCAAACACAAACGTGAAATGAATTCACTAATCGCAGAAGCCAAAAACGAATCGGCGAAATGGTCCGCTCGATATCTGGATTCTCCCAAATCGCCGCCGGACCCCTCTCCGATGACGCAGTATCCCTCTCCGTTGTCACCGAGCAAACGAAAGCGGCATCAGATCGGCGGTACCGCCATGCTACTGCCGTCGTTGTCATCGGCGGCCGTTTCGTCCATGGTGCCGTATTCCAACAACAACAATACACAAAAACAATCCAACAACAATAACATCAATAATAACAATAACTCTGAAGTGAGCATATTCATAAACAAAAGAGATGAGCAGCACGACGAGGCATCCACCATCACCCATTCTCTGCCCTCCTCCTCCTCGCACACCGACAACAATAATAATTTACATCAAACGGCACGAACCACGGCCCTCCAATGTCTCGAATACGCCACCCAACGTCACGTCGCCGCCAATAAAGCCTTATCCTCCACATCGGCCGTGGCATCCTCCCTACGATCGTTACTCCAAGATTCGACATTGGCAATTTCTCTAGCACGAAAATCCAAGGCGGAAGCCGAACGTGCCGCCGAACGCGCCGAGGGATCGGCCATACGCGTCGATGAGGCGAGTAAATTGGCAGCGTTGGATGTGGAACGTGCCAAGGTCGAGGCGGCGGAGGCGGCGGCTCAGATGGAGGAGGCTAAGGAGTTGTTATGGAAGGTGGAGGGGATGAAGAGATCACAGCGGTATTGTCATCATCGACAACGACGTATTGGTGATAGTGGTAATAGGAAAAGTAGCGGTGGTGGTAACGGTAGACAACAATTGTATCTGAATGAACGGATTGGATCGGTGGTATCCGTAGAAGACGGCTCAATATGTCGTAGTATACAAACCCACGATGGTAATACTAACAACAAAAATGATTTGGGAGGCGAAACGCCGAGGACTCATTACAATGATGAAGTGGGACATGTTATGGATTCCAATGTGAGACAGGCTTTAGATAAGGAGGTCAAGAGTAGTGTCCACAACAACAATAACAACCTTCACAATACCACGCGGCAATTATTACAGCAGTCGCAGACTATCCTGCGATCGAATGGTAACGAATCGTCCTCTCGCAATACATCAACGCCAGTGAATACTACACCAGTCACAAATTATTCAACCGAGAAGAATAATGCCAATATGAATGCTACTGTACATCGAGCATTGGAAGCCGACAATGCCACGAGATCAAACGATATCATGCAATCGTCTTCACCTCAACAATTATTAAACCAAGAAGAAGCCTCCGTCGAACTGCTAAACAAACCACTCAAAAAATTCAAAGGACACGCATCGCCCATAACAAATATTGCAACTATAGACGCGCATCGATTCTTATCCTCCTCGTGGGATAAAACCATTCGGTTATGGGACGTAACCACCGGAGGATGTCTACGCGTCTTTCGCGGTCATGGAGATTGGGTCCATGCCATTACCGTTATTAATCAACATTACTTCCTATCCGGATCGGACGATCGTACCATAAAACTTTGGAATATCAATAGAGGAGAATGTATACGAACCTACATCGGACACACTAGTTTCGTCAAGGCTATTGCGGTGATGGACGATAGAGAAACGTTTTTATCGGGATCGCGTGACAAGACCATCAAGTTGTGGGATGTCAAGAGCGGACGATGTATACGGACGTATCAGGGTCATTTGGATACGGTGTCGACTGTGGTTAGTTTAGGTTCGAAAAAGTTTGCATCGGGATCTTTGGATTCGACGATTAAGATATGGAGTGTGTCGGGACAACGTGTGCAGACTTTGGGTCGACATACCGGTGAGCAAAAATACATTTTGATCTGGTCATCTATCAGGCCAATGCTTATATTTTGTTCTCACGCATCCACCAATATAAACTTTTCTGAATTATCAGGTCCTGTCAAAAATGTCTCCGTGGTCACCGACAGTTCACGGTCCAAATCCCCCCTACTCGTCTCGGCCTCCGAAGACAAATCCATGCTACTATGGGATACAGAAACGGGACAATGCTTACATAAATTCGGATTTGGATGCAACAACATGTCCGTCATTGCCGCATCATTCGTCTGTTTCATATGTGATGGATTCTTCTTATCGGCTTGGGGTAATAAGTTGCAGTTGTGGCATATACCCTCGGGGAATTGTGTCAAGATGTACGAGACTCCTAGTTTATCATTGGCCGTGGCTCGATTGGATGGTGATAAGTTCGTGACGGGATCGGATAAGGTTCTTTATCAGTGGAGTTTGTTCGTTGGTTGACATTAGGTTGTGCTCTTTGATTATCTTGTGTAGTAGGATATAAAGAGTTGTTAAAAATCGCTAAGTGGAACATTTCTTCAGCTGAAGAGTCAATTTCTCCAATGCAAGTGCATAGTCATCCATGTCTTCAGCTCCAATCAATATTTTGTTGGTAAGGAAGTCATGCACCAGATTTGCATTATTTTGTAAGTTCTTCTTTGCAGTGCCATCATTACGTCTGGTAGTCGAATCACATGCACTGTGAGATTTGATGATGGGTGATTCGTCCAAGACAACTTTTGAAGACAAACAACCAAGCTGCTGTCCGATCAAAAATGAATCCCCAAAGGATTGCTTGTACCCATCGCAGAATCCATCCTGCATTTTCTCTTCTTTGGTTTCGTCGAATCCATCGAGATAGGAGAGAGTCTTTATGGAGGATTCACGTGATCGATATTCGTGAGCTGCTGCGCCGTTCGATGTCTCTGAGTAGGCGTGGTTTAGGTCGGATGTGTCCGGTTCGGATGATTGGTCTCCAAAGAACTCATCAACGGAATCAGAAGACGATGTTGTTGTCTCCATTGTTGCAGGGGGGTGAATGTTGTGGATGTGATGCGATAAGATTGTGCAGATAATATGATGATATGTGTGATGTGGGGGTTATGTGTTATGTGGTAGGGTAAATTTGGCGGGTCAGATCACAGATCACCCACCACCCGAGTAAAAGTAGTAGCACATAAGCGCCTCCAGACCCTGCACATTAGCTCAGCAATAATTAGATGACTGTCACGGATTGCAGCAAGATGCATATTATTGAGCTACAGCATCTCTATTAATTAAATGTAAAAATGTTTATAAAATCATGATCTGGAGTTCTCAATGCAATGCAGACTTTTTCATTTGGTGTCATCACTAATTGTAGGATTTTTTGACGAACCAGTACTTATGCAATTGGCTCCCACAATTCCAGCATCACTGCCCCTTGTACTGTTCTCTGGCATTGGATATCTTATAGGCAATTTATGGATAACTGCAGATGGTTTTTTCGCTGGAGGGGGAATTAGAGGAGTGGAACCCGTCACAGACACTACTTTATTACTGGCATCACGAGGAACAACATAGGCTTTTGAGGGGCCATTCTGGACCATACTCGTAGAAGATGACGCAGGAACAGAACTTGAACCTTTTTTATTTGGTTCTGCAGGCTTAACCAACGGAGCAGCTAGTGCAGGTGAGGATTTGACTTGCGTAGTTGGTGGCACAGCTGATTTAATGGGAGCTTGAGTAATTGAAGAAGGTTTGGCAATTTTCATTGCTGAAGACGGCAATGCACTCTTTGCTGTCTTAGATACACCAGTTGGTGTAAAGCTGGTAACACCCTTATGACCAGTTGTTGCTGTTGCTTTTAATGAAGAGGAAGCAGCAAAAGGTTTTCCAGTAACACCTTTATGAGCTAGCGCAGCTAGCCCTGGTATCTTCATTGATCCGTTTTGCATATTGTTCTTGACAACAGCATGTGCGGTTTTGGATGTAGGAAAATATGCCTTATCGACTTTTGCAGCTTTCTCCGGTGCCAACTTGAGAGATTTAAATGCCGCAGCTTCTTTCTTTTGCGAAACAGCAGCAGTGTTTGATTTGGACTTGGTCAAAACAAAATCTTCATTATCGGATTCGCCTATCTTCCCGAGTGCCTCCAGAGCTTCAGGGCTACTCCTCAAACCAAATGGAGGCCAAAGCGTAACTGGATTGGGTGCATGAGGAGAAATGCTTGGTAAAAAAGGACTCATCATTATCATGGGAACTGCCGTGTCATTTGCAGATGAGCTGGAATTGACTTGAACAGCCTGAATAGATCCTTTCCCCGAGCATGGAGGGCAAATCCATTTCGAAAGAGTATCAGAAGCTGCTTTATCAAGTTTCATGCATGATCCATGGAACCATTTGTCGCAGTTGTCACAGCCTACCATGAAGCTACCATCACTCGGACCTACATATATGAAATCAAGCATTTAGCTAGCGCAGAGTTATTAAGATGAAATCATGCAGCATTTCATCTTACCTCCACAGATGCAATGCCTACAGCCATTATCCTCAATGGTGTTCAAGAGCTTTGCCTCCTCAGGCATAGTGACAGGAATCTGTTTCGCAGCAAACAGCACCTCTTTCAGAAGATTGATATCAAAGGGCTTTTGAGTTTTATTGTCAGCAGCTAGGGCCTTCTTCGCCTTCGATTGCCAAAGCTGTGCCCTGGAAGAAATTGAACGAAGCGTCCGTATACACTTCGATTCGGGAATCTTAATAGAGCTGCTATCACACATCGAAAGCAGTGAACGAATTTCTTCAACTGCTGGTTTCCTCATCAAGATTTCAAGTAAATTAAGACACCATGCAAACACCTTGAATGAGTTCATGACAGTACCAACATCGGGAAAATCAGCGATCGCAAGTGTATTCGCAAGTGTCCTAGCCTTTTCTATTGGAACAGATGTATAACTATTGCTTCGTGGTCTACTCAGATCTGCTTCTTCCTTGGTCAACGGCGATAGTACCTCACGTTTAACCATCCGACACCATGTTTTCAACTTCAAAGCACAAGAGTTCTCTCGTGCTTCAAGATTTGTTCGTTCTGCCAATTCAACCTTATAACCTTCCATTCTCTTTTCACAGCTTTCTACAGTGATTCGGGCCTTGTCTATCTTTTCTTGCAGCCCTGAACGTAGAGAACGATATATCAGTTGAATGTCAAACAAGTGGCTCACGACAAAATGCATCAGTTATATTACCTTTCTCTGGTTTAGGCTTGGTAGTGGTAGCTTCTTTGCTTTCAGCCGAAACAGCACCAATTGTATTAGAGTTGCTTGGTTGTTCCGTAGAAGTTTCAGCCGTTAACTTTAAGTCTTCTTGCGAAGGAGGTGCATGAGCAGTACCATTGACAACATTACTTGGAATCGAGGAAGATATTGGTGCTCCCCATTTCTCCAAATTTTCTTTGGCTTTAGCTAGATCTTTTTCACAGGTCTTAACTTTCCTAGTGTAACGTTGTGTGTCCATTAGTCTAGCCTTTGAGAGTCCTTTTGAACTAGACCACTTCCGTAAAACACCTGCTACTATCACTGCATGTTCTTTGTAAACACGAACAACACTGTGTGCGCACAACCAAAATATGAGCAGGTGTATGCCAAAAAATGAAAATATGGAAGAGCGAGAGACAACCAGACAAACTTACCCACAACGCAAACATACGTACTTATCAACTTTATTGGCAAGCTCTTCAGACACCCCAACACAAGAACCATGGTACCATTCCTCACAGCCATCACATCCTATCATGAAGCCTTCATAGGGTTGCCGACAAATACAGTACCCGCATGTAGCTTGTTGTAATCTATCGACTTCATCTGTTGCTGTCACGAGGAACGACTTGTGCTCATTAATCAACTGACTGATATTTGCTGCCGCTGTTTCTTCTACCCCACATTTTTTCACTTTAGTGACCCAGCTTTTGGTAATTTTGAATGCACCACGAAGAGTCTTGAGCTCTTGACAGGCTAAGTTGAGCTGGTCTCCCTCATCTAGAAATTTTTTAGCGTCATCTAGTGGTACTTTACTACCCGATTTCAGTATGTCCTGGATTGTGCTTAACCAAGCAAATGCTTGTTTGGATCTCTGTCGGACTCTAATGACAACTTCCGATGCTAATTGAACAATTAAAGGGAAGATAGAGTAAGGTAAGCCGTGAGTAAAATCAAATGAACGAAAGCTGATACTTTCACTCACTCGACGGGAAGGATGCACTCTCTTGCTCTAGTCTTTTCAATGTATCAATCTGTATTCTCGTATCTGCATCGGAAATTATTTCGTCCGCCTTTTCACACCAGTCAAAGAACTTGATACGTTTGTCTTTAAGATCAACGAGCTTGTCCAAATCATAGTTTACTACAGACGCCCAGCACTCTCTCAACTTATCAACTAGAGATGGATCTTCTGGAATCTCTTTGATTGAACTCTTAAATTTCAACAAAGTCTGCCCACTTCTGATGAGTTTGTCAAGTGCAGATGAATTTTTCCTATCATATGCTTCACTATAAGAGCTAAGAAACTTGAAGGATTTCGCAAGCCACGACATAGCACCTCCTAACTCATCAGAGAGAAGAGATTCCGGGGTAAGTATCTTCATCGACTTAGAACTTCGCAGTAATTGGTTAACAAGAGGGAATGCGTTCTGTTCTGGAACTTCAGTTGACAATGGGGTCGCGCTTCCTGAACGTACAGTGTCATCAATTGCAAAAGAGTTGCTTCGCGATCTTGTCTGTTGACGAGTTACATTTTGACGCATTGTGGCAGATAAAGCATCCGATTGATCTGATTTCACCGCTTCTGGTGGCACAAAATTGCCATGGACAACATTTGTTTCAACGGTACCCGAATACAAGGATGTTCTCTCTTGACTGTAAGCATCAAAGTACGATATAATTTCTTTGATGGTACGTTGTATTTGAAGCCTCCATGCCAAAACCGAACTGTGCTCAATCTTAAGCAAACTTAGTTCATCAGAGACATCAACTTGCAAGGCTGATGCCTCTTCAATCAGGTCTGCCATATCTTCCATAGATTGCTGAACATCAGCTGGCTTTTTCTTCCCGGTGAGCGACGCAGCGTCTTTTTTCGAAGTGAACATAGAAGCCTTATCTATCCAAGTCTGTGCTTTTTGTACAACTGCTTTCAGTTTAACAACTTCTTCGAGATCTATGGATAGTTCTGAATCTGCTTCCGACACAGCCTTATTCAGCTGATCTATCTTAATGGTGAATTCCATTTCCGAGTCGTCATCAATGCCTGAAGGAATGTATGAGCACTCGATTCCACACATTTTCAACAACGGGTAGTACTTTTCCATCCATTCCTCTGCCTGAGAAAATATTCTAATCATTTTGGTTGCTGGGTTACCAATATTGAGAGGTATTTTGTTGACTTCCTCTACAATCGTTTGGAGCATCGACAAGGGCATACTGAGGCGACTTTTTTTACCCCGATTATCCTGACTGATATAATCATCATACTGCATTACGCAACCAAACAAAATTGATCAGCATCTGATCAACACAAAGAAATATGATACAACTTCAGAAACTGTACCTTGTCAAACCAAGAGCTTGCCATCTCCATGATTTCAGAAAGCTCTGTTTCTCCCTCTAGAATCCAAGCAGACATTTCGTTCTCCTCGCAAAACCACAATCGATGTCGAAGAATGGCCGCTTTATCTAGATGCTCCTCCACGTCGTCAAGTTTCCCTCGTTTGAATGACTTCTCTTCATCTTCCGAGCTTTTCGGAATCCACGGCATGCACTTATTCGACCAATTACGTGCGTCAATTTCTATCTGTAACAGCTTCAAGCAATCCATGTCAACTGGAACTCGAGATCCCTCAGAAACGAGTGAAATGAGCACAGCATTTTTATTGCGATCGCTTAAAGCACTCCGTATGCGTCTGAGCCATACAAATTTATCTTCATGCTCGGGAACGATGGCGTTGACGCGATCCATCCACTCTTGTGCCTGATCCATCCGTGATTGGAGTTTCTCCAACAAATCCGACACATCAATAGGCAACTCCTTCCCTGTCGACACCAGAGATTCAAGCTCTTGGAACGAGATGGTCGTTCGTACAGCAATCG
>JALLPH010001593.1:0-13603 GCA_036939855.1 Cyclotella choctawhatcheeana
CTGTCTTCTTTGGTTTAGATGGAAGGGCGAAGGAGAGCTTGGATTGTTGGAGCTTTGGATTCGACTTCTTGGTCGAGGAGGGAGGATTGAATCCGGGAGCAAAGGGAGCTGCTTTAGCCATGATTGTTGCTGGACGTGTAGATCGGAAGGGACCTGGGATTGTGGGACGACTGACGGCGGAAGAGACTGCATTACAAGTACGTTCATCTCGAGTGGTGAATTTGAGGGGCTCATCATTCAATCGGCATTTCCTACTGAGGCTGTTCCATTCAATGTTATAGAAGAGGTGCTGAGAAACGACAGCACATTCCGGTGCTGTTGTAGCATTGCATTTCGGCAACACTGGGAGAGTAACAGGGATGAGGTTGCTTGTGGTCCACAAAACAATGCGATTGTCATTGGAGATGACGTACTCCCTGGCTGGACATTTTTGTTGAGCTAATTGCCAAAGATTCGAAGTGAACGGCAGTCCAAAAACTGCTTCATGGCCGACAGAGTTGAGCAATCGCGGTTGATATTGAGTGCCATGGGTAGAAATGACCGACGTACGGTGTAATATCGGTGGTTGCGGCCATTTTGTGCGTTGGTTTTTATTGCGGCGGCAATGGCATCGACGTCTCCATGATCGACGGCCATTGTCGGGTGTTGGGGCGAGAGCGATGGCTGGTGGCCGTGGTGTCGGCGTGGGGCCGGGTGTCGGTGGCCAAGACACGGTTAACCGCAGTTGTTGCCTAGCGAGAGGCGAGGAGAGGAGGAGGGCATAAGTAATAGCCATTGGAAGTAGTAAGAAACTTACGTAGAATTTGTACTGTGTGTACATGATGTAGATGTTTGATTGTTGATATTGAAAATTAAAGGTAGAAATAAGGGTGGTTGATGGACCTCTCCTTCTCGGAAAAGTGAAATTGCTGAATCAGTCTGTACACGCTCAATCTTGGTGTTGGACTTAGGGACCGGGAGCCAAAATTTTCACCACCCATGACTCGAAAGTCGGGGTGTGGTGACGGTTGTGGAAGAGGAATTCAGATCTCAACCATGTCTAACCATTCAATATACTAATGGTGAATGATTGGAAGGGTTGAGATGTTGTGAATGGCCTGAATCAGTCCGAACATACTCAATCTGGGTGTGAAAAGTGGGTTTGGGCCAAGCCAGATTTGTACCCACTCCTAACCGNTAATGGTGAATGATTGGAAGGGTTGAGATGTTGTGAATGGCCTGAATCAGTCCAATATACTCAATCTTGGTGAAAAAAGTGGGTTTGGGCCAAGCCAGATTTGTACCCACTCCTAACTGTAAAATAGGTTGTAGTATGCATTTTAGAGCCCATACGCGGCCAGCCTCTGCATTCCAAAAAAAGGGGGACATCAGCTCCACTGTGCCAAGTGTTCGACGCATATATGCTCTTGCATTTGCTTCTGCTTTGTTGAAAAGAGGACCGATGTTCTCTTGTGTGTGACCTCGAGCTAGAAGTCTATTGAAAAGAACTCCAGTATTTTCTTATCAGCATCTTGTTTATGAGTGCACAGACGGCGGATGCGAAGGAATCAGTCTGTACCCACTCAATCTGGGTTCAAAAAGTGGGGATAGGTCAACCCTCACCCATGACTCGAAACTATGATGAAGTGATCATTTATAGACCAAATTCAAATCTCAACCTTGTGTAACCATTTATTATACTAATATTGAGATATATTTGGAGGGTCAAGCTGGTGTGAATTGCTTGATTCGATCATAAACATAGTGGATTCGATCATAAACATAGTGAAAAGGACTCGTTATAAGTAACAAATACTCAAATTATTGACAAAATTTGCGAAAAAAGTACTTTTGAGGTCCAAAATATACTGATATTCCTATCAAAGTTTTAATGCATGTCAAGAACCAAAATCACCACTTAAAGTGATTTTATAATTGGAAAAAGGCCAAAAACGACATTTTTTAGTTTTTTCGCCAAAAAAGTAACTTTCTCGTCAAATTATTTTGCCAAAATTTTTGTGTATACTCACACACCCAGAACCCAGACCCTACAATACCCTCAAATTTCATGGAAATCAGAGGACTTTCATTTTTTTGCCTATTTGGCTCTGCACCCCCTACCCCTACTTCAACCATGGCCATCAACGATCAAAAATGCATGATATCCTAGCCGCCCCATGTCCATCAGTGGACAGTAGCCGTCGCATTAGCACCGCGGCGACAGCATATTCGGACGGTCGGTTTTGGTGCTGAAACCCGTAGCATGTGCATCACTTTATTACTAGTGAGACTGCTAGGTTTGTAAAATTTGTTAAGTTCAATTTAGTAGGCTTCTTAAGTGCTAATTTAGTATGTTATATTATTAAAATCTGTGGACGAAGATTTACACCTACTAAAAATAATTGTTACTCTCCCACCTTCTCCCTCTTTTCTGACCAACATGTTCACTTTATTCACTTGCCACCTTGCCTTACCTATCTACACAACATCATGATTACCTCCCTGGTGTAACAAGACATCATGAAATGCATTCTCACTCAATTCGTTTTGTCAACGGCACTATCAGCAAAACCAAGGGTGGAAAGCTTTCGCATCGTACTACAACATGTTGAAAGTCACACAAGATCACACTTGAGATCTCGGACCCGAGATTTTGGAAGTGGCAAATGGCTATATTCGACAAGTTTAACAGCACTTTCACTTCGTGGGGGGACGGAAGACGCTGCTTCAATATCACTTCCCCATGTTACGCTGCCCTCATCATTCGTACAGGAGCGGCAATATGACGTAAATACTGCAATTTTGTCGGTTTATGCTTCGTGTCGAGTCACACGGTGGCTTCAACCAAATACTGACAGCAATATTGCAACAATCACTAAACAGGATGCATCGCCTGTTACCATTGGTGATTTTGCCTCGCAGGCAGCTGCTTTGAAAGTATTACACCAAAAATTTCCATCGGATACGTTCATTGCAGAAGAAGGCAGTGCGGTGTTGCGAGCTGACGACGATTTGTCAGACAAAGTCTGGAATGCTGTGACGGCAGTATCATCAGGTATGGAAAGTATTTGCTGTTGGAGAGATAAAGAAGAGCTGTTAAGTTCAATTGATTATGGACAAGGAATTGATTCATCTGACATTGCTGAGACAACGGAAAAAAGAAGAGTTTGGTGCCTTGATCCTATTGATGGAACGTGAGTACTTATATCTGCTTACCTCTTGGATGATGTCAGTCATCAGTCATCTACCACAACCGATTTATCATTCATTCAAATATCAACGCAGCAAAGGTTTCCTACGAGGTAGAATCGAAGGTGGTCAGTACTGTATTGCACTAGCTCTCCTAGAAGATGGCATTCCCGTAGTGTCAGTGCTGGGTTGCCCAAATCAGCCTACATACTCCAACAGGCAACGCCTAACAGATGAGAAAAATGCTTATGGAAAATGGTCAGAAGATGAAATCAAAGAGGCAGAAAATTCAAAAGAAGACAATACAAACAATTTATTTACATCTAATAGAGGCTGCTTATTTGTTGCCGTTTGTGGATGCGGATGCTACGAAGTATCAATTAGTGATCTTGAACGGTTGTTGTTTAGGTCCCCAAATAATGAGCAAGACACGTCAATATGGAACAGATTACAAGTCACACCTCTCGACGACACCCGTGAAAAGACTCCATCCCAAGCAACATTCTGTCTTGGTGTGGAACGAGGCTTTTCAGATCCTAAAGGTACTGTACTTAAAATTGCGCAACTACTTCACGGCAAAGATGCACTCATGGTGAATGATGGTGTACAAGATATCAAAAACTCATTCCGTATGGATGGCCAAGGCAAGTATGGGATTCTAGCACGAGGTGAGGCAGAGTACTTTCTACGCTTACCCAAACCAGGTTACATTGATTGGGTTTGGGACGTAGCTGCAGGTTATTTGATACTTAAAGAAGCAGGCGGTATGATGACTGACGTCAACGGAAACCAAATAGATTTTTCAGAAATCGGCGTTAATCGATTGGCCAAGTTACCAAACAGCGTGCAAGGCTTGTTAGGTAGTTGCGGTGGTGTGTTTCATGATGTGTTAATTGATGCATATAAATCTGTAGAAAAATCTTAATGAATTTGAAAGCAAAGTGATTGAGTATTATTTGGTATCATATGAGATATTTGAATTTGCAATTCAATCACTATCCGACCCATAACATCCTAAACCCAATAAACCACCGACATCATCGGGTTTGGCATCATTCCCTGTTTTGGAAGTTGAGGCACCCCCCGCCTTCTGTTCTTCTTTATCAATTGAAGCTACAGGATCGTTTGTTTTTGCACTCTTGACAGGCTTTTCCTCTTCTTTATTCGATTCAGCATCTTGTCGTCGTTTCTTTTTCTTTACAATGAATTTCGGCACAATAACCTTCTTTTCTTCTTTCTTAGTCACAATGGCTTCTCCCTTATCATCATTGTCTTCATCATTTACTTCTTCAACAATACTTTGGACTAGTCCTCTATCCTCCCTTCTGGCTCGAAACATAGCAACCTCTCTCTCTATCCCATTTTTAACCTCCCGATCTCTCTCTTCTCTCACTCGATCAACGGCATCTAAATGAGCACAGTCTTCATCGTCCAACATCCTCGTTCCACGCAAACTCCTCTGGAATTCATCTTGAGCTTCTTGCTCAGCATCTAAGAAGAATAAATTCATGAAATAAAATCAAGATAGATATTTAAACAGTACAACCATCATGAGTACAATGTCCTTGTAGGATAGAACATCGTGGAAAAAGAACACGCAGTAGATAATATTATTTTCATTTACCTCTGTTGGCACGTAATTGTTCGAATAGTGGTTTGGCCGCAGTGTCGCGGGAACGAAGCGAGGTGGTCTCAGCATTGTCAATTGTTTTTTCTTCATTGTGGGAAATACCGTCGGAGCTTGAGAGCACGGCGGATTTTACGAAGGAGAGGCTCATGGTTGTATGTAGTTGTGGTGGATGATAATATGATGGATGATGGGGTAACTACGCAAAACTACGTATTGTTCCTACTACTATTTTCAACATTTTTTAAGGTAAAACGCGTGTACAGTCCAACAAATATTGAACCAAACTTGTTGTGTTAATTAGTAGTCTCCTTCATCAGCATCTGCACAAACAGGACCAAACATATCCCTGCCCATGCAACAGGAGTCTTCTTCATCTTCTGTGGAACATTTCTTCTCATCGAAATTTCTTTCGGGCCCGTGGCGTTCAGCATCAGCCAAGTGTCTTACGTACCAAGAGAGCTGCTCATCAGTGGTAATGTGACCATTCTTTTCATGATGTGCTTTTATCATATTCACTACATTCCAGGCTGCCTCCATCTTGAAGGTTTTCACCACTGCATCGCGAACTTCAGTATGAGTTTGTAAATCGGCGTGTAAAAATCGATGAAGATGTGCTCTAATACACTTCATACCACTCCCTTGTCCTCCTTTGTCAGGGGGGTATTTCTCACACAGCTTCAAATAGTCTTCCGCTATTTTTAGCCTCCCTGGACCTGTTCTCTTGTAGTTACACGACAAGACATTTGTTTCAGTAAATAAAGGTGGGTACTCGAGTATAGATTCCGAAGACATGACTCCATCAGCACCACAGTATTCAAAACATCTTCTAACATCATCCATATTTGCTATCCCACCGTTGGCAATAATTGGTACACGATCACCCAAACTATCTACCACTGCACGAATATGGTCCCAGTTTGCCGCACCCGTATAAGTTTTGTTCTGGAGACGCGTTCTGCCGTGAATTGTAAGCATTGCAGCTCCAGCATCCACCAATCTTTTGTACAAAATCAAGCTGTCCTCGATACCAGAGGGCAAAATTCTAACTTTCACACAGACTGGAATATTCATATGCTTTGCCAGATGTCTGACAATGTCTACAATCAAATCTCCATTGTCTTCCTCCAACAAGAAGGCACCGTAACCGCCCCTCTTGGCGATCGTTTGGGGACATCCGCAGTTAATATCAACGGCATCCACCTGCCCCTCTAAAAATTTCATAGCATGAAGCATCACATCTTTATCATTGCCACAAAATTGAGCAACGAGAGGTCTATCCTCGGCGGGTAGGCCACTCGGACTCCAAAACTTGTTTCGATATCCCTCTTTTTCAAGGAACATTCTTGCATGAATCATTGGTGTGAAGCAAAGTGAGGTGTTGTAGCGTCGTGCAAGGAGGCGAAATGGTAGGTCTGATGCGTCTACCATCGGGGCCTATTAGAATATACGAAAAAGAGATTGATAAACATTAGACCTTTTGTGGGATACGTGCAGCCGCGATAACGTTTAAGACCGCAACACTGAGGAATTTGTAAGCTTCATTAAAGCCGCAGAATTATCTTCAATATTTGACTGATGTGGGAATCCACGAATAAATCAAAATCAGACGGTAATTCCAATAAATGCATTAATCATGAGCACATAAATACTATTTGCTAAACAATACAACACCCATCAAATTCTATTCTCAACAGGAAAACCCAATTACAAATATAGACACGAAGGGCGTACCTAACAAGCTTCATTAAAGCCGCAGAATTATCTTCAATCTTTTGAATGATGCGGAAGATATTCCACAAACATTACAAAATCAGACGGTAATTCCAATAAGTGCATTAATCATGAGCTCTCATCGTTCACACAGCCAAAAACAATGGGTTTCACATCATAGACACCACCAGGTCAAAGACGCTGCATTAATACACATACAACAAGCAATCAACGAAAAAGAAACGCACCACAACCAGCGCCTTTTCTCTCAAATCCTGCGGCATATTCGGATGATTATGCGCATGCTTTAACAAGAGCTGTCGGAGCCAATCGCGATCCCAACGTCTGATTGATGACGATGATGGTTCGGTTGGGATCACATGAGGTTCGTGGCTTGTTTCTACGTTGGTTATCTGCGGAGGCGACATTGTGCTTCTCCATGAAATGGCTTAGTCGATTTGTTTCTGTTGTGTTTTTATGTCCCTCCTCTGTGTTCTTACAATTTTACAATACACGGTCTGTGTTGTCGTCATGATGATGAGTGATGAGTGTTCGTTCGTTTTAGTGGTTAATCAATGGCGGGAACTGGTAATTCGCGAAGAAGGAGATAGAAATGTAAATTCGAGCAGATTTGCTCTCACCTCTCACCTCTCACGCAAAGCAAAAAAGAAATCTACGAAAAATCCCAACGCCCAAACAAGAAACAAGCAACAATTCAGCCATAACAGCAATCAGCATTCTCACAGCACAATTTGCACAGCACTAAAACAGAAGGCTGGCTATCGACTATCGACCCTTATCGATTGTTTGTCATTGGTTTAAAATCGAATTTGATCCGCGGCGATTCTTATTATTGTCAATTCAAGTAAACATCATGCCATCGCCGGCCAAACTTCCGCTGTTGCCTCCACCCATGGCAACGGCCACGGCAACCGCCGATGAAGTAGATGCATTCATGGAAGCAGAAATGAAGAAAGCCGCCGATAATAACGATGACGATGTGGACATGGCCGCCGCCGTCGCGGATGAAATCATTCCCGAGGGAGTGGCGGCACTCGATGCCAAGCTGGCCCCCTACATGAAAAATCCCGAGGAGGAAACCCGCGTCGCTCAACTCAAGCATCAGTACATCGCCGTACGATTGGGGTATGCCGTCCCCGTTATGGGTGTGCCGGGTCCGGTAACGGCGGTGCGCAATGCCATCTTTTTGTCGTGGGAGGACGCCAAGGAATTTGTCGAGTTTGAGAACCACAAGCTGGCGGATGGTGGGGATGGAGATGGTGGGGGGAAGAGGGATGCCAAGACTGTTCCGTTTTATTCCAATGTGGAGTGGAAGGCTTTTGATGAGTTGGATAAGGCCGAGGTAAGAATATAGCTACACTTTTCTTGATCATGATGTATTTCATAATCATTTATGTTTGGGCTGACATATCATCTATTCCCTCTTTGATTATTTACTTTGTATGCAAGCTGTTCTTGAGAAAAGTTATGGTAAGTCAATGAACTTTCATGAATTTTCCGTTCATAATATTATGCTAACTTTATTTGTGCACATCTTATGCTCAACCCTAAATTGTTCAAACCCTTCCATCAATTAAAAAAAACACAAGCCCCCGAACACATCAATGGCACCAAAACAGCCCCAAAAGGAAAAGATTTCAATGCTGAAAAAGTCAGCAAAGAAGAAAAAGACTCAAGTGAAGCATAAAATTGTGATTGTGAAGGCTAATTCCACACCTCGTAATCGTGGTCCTCGTGAGTGTGACATTCTGTTCCCAAATTATGTTATGCAAGATGTAACATTTCTAATTATTATTTCAATCCCTCATGCACACGTATCTAGCCACCAAAAAATGGATGTCAATGTATGACCTTGCCAAGACTTACAAATCAACCCATGACAATCTAGATGTATCCCCAACGGATACTGAAAATGCTGCATTGGTCAAATGGATCAAATATCAACGTGATCAATACAGGATGTATCTCGAAGATGCTATTGGAGGACAACACAGCATGACAGATGAAAAAGTCGAACTACTGTCGGAATTGGGATTTGCGTGGATCGAAGGTGACAAGACAAACTTCGAGAATGGTGCCATAATCAAGACTGGAAAGCGAGGGCGACCCAGAAAGGTTCGTGAAGTTGTCGAAGAAGAAGAAGAAGACGATTCACCTGCCATTCGTCAAAAGTGGATGGAGATGTACGAAAAGCTCAAGGCTTTCATGGAACAGCATGGGACAACAGACATTCCCAAGGATAGTGAGGATGATGAGCTCGTGACACTTCGGAACTGGTGCGCTGCTCAAAAGAGTCGATATTCCATGATGAATAAGGGACAGTCTTCTAAGAGTATGACACCCAAAAAGATTGATTTGTTAAAGTCCATTGGATTTAATTTCCCTCCCGATTGGAATGCCATGTATACCAAACTTCTTTCACAAAAGAAGGAGCATGGGCACCTCCGCGTCGCACACGAAGATGATCCGGGCTTGGCTAAGTGGGTATCAAGCCAAAATGAAATTTTGGGAAGGCACATGCAAGGGAAGGGCACACGGCTGAGTGACGAGCAGGTAATGAAACTCATGGGCATTGGTATGAAGGGTGGAAGACAATCCATTGAAGTCCAGGAGTCGGATTCTCAGAGAGATGCTAAGTGGAATAACATGTATTTGAAGTTGAGAGAGTATAAAGTGAGTAAATGAAGTCTGGCCGCTTAGTTATGTGACGCTAACATGGATCTGACTGTAGAATATCCATTGTACATCCAGGCTGAACATGGTCACTGCAACCCTCCAACCTCTCTCTGCACCGAATTATCTAACTGGGTGGCTGCACAGCGTAGGTGCGTTTTACTATGATTTTATAGCTCTTCTATGTTGTATGAGGTATATTACAATTTCACGGACATTTTGGCAAAATGCAGGATGTACAACAAACTCATTCAGGGAAAACCTGGCAAGCGAGCTGTTCTTGATGCGAGCAAAATGCAGCGCCTCACCGAGATAGGCTTTCAATTCCGCCCCCGCGGAGGTTATCAAACTTGGGAGGAACAAATGGAGAAACTACAGAAGTTCAAAGATGAGAATGGTCACTGTCGCGTCCCAGTGAGCCATACCGACCTGGGAAGCTTTGTCAAGCTAGCAAGACGTGAGTACAAGTTGAAACAGCAGGGCAAAAAATCGAGCATGACACTTGATAGGGAGAGAGAGTTGAGAGAACTTGGGTTTGTATTCGAAGGAGGTAAGACGCCACAGAGGAGCGAGGGTGGTAACAAGACGTGGGACGAAAGATTTGAGGAGTTGCTGGCATTCAAGGAGGACAATGGCCACACTGTAGTCCCTCAAAACTCAGGTAGACTTGGACAATGGGTGCATTGTAAGTTTGACTTACACTTCTGCTCTTAAATAAGCTGCTATTCTCATGTTATGCATAAACCGCGACTTATTCATTCACTTTACAGCTCAAAGAGTCAATTACAAAAAGATGAAAGAGGGCAAACCCACCCCAATGACAGCTGAAAAAGCATTGAAACTCACAGAAATTGGCTTCTGCTTCAATGCTGCTGACAGGTTCCGCGGGAATAAGCACGAAGATAAGCCACAGGAGACAGTCAATATGTTTTATGCACAGCCAGAGCCTTCTCAATTGCCACCCCCGGGACTAGGAGAGTTTTGGCGAGGGCGGTATGAACATTGAATAATTTGTATCATCAATTTTGAGTAACGATGAGTGGTTGTATTAAGTCTGCAGAGTGCCGAGAAAAAGAACATCCGTGTCGGAGATTCATGTTTATAAGTATAGAAGGATTGATTGTTAGTACAATCTTTCATTGCGCAAAATAGTTGTGACTTAGATTCTTCTGGTTTGACGAGTGGCACTGATATGAAATCTTAGATGTGCTACAATACAAGTTCTTTATTCCAAACTTTGTGTCAAAGTTACTGATAGAATATTATCAATTGTGCTTCCAAACATCCTTCAGCCTCACTATAATTGCTGTAATATCATCTCTATAATCGCCTTCGTACTCCTTCCACTTTGCCATAGCTGCCTCTATTAAGGCTTCACAGGCCTTACTGGCACAGTTTTTGCTATGGTCATCACAGTACAAATGCTTACTAACAATACTGACAGCCTCTTCACTCTCAATAAACTCCCACACTCCATCTGTCGCCAAAATGACAAACTCATCATCTTCCACAACATCATGTACTGTCACAACTGGCTCAGCTGTTACACCGACATCTTTCACGGCATGATCTCCAATAGAACGTGCCATAGCTAAACCAATTTGAGTATATTCAGCATCGAGCCAAACACGTGCCGAGAGGCCCGGTTCCGGTGGTGGAGAGACAAAGCCTCCTTCATTGAGGATGCGTTCTTTTTCTCCGGGCGTATCCGGGTTCTGATCCACAGATAAGGGTATTGTTATGAATTCTTGTGTGGGCATATTATTTGTAGATGTATCAACTGCTGATGTTGCTTGTTTTGTTATGTGCATATTCGTGTTGTTGGCAACACGGCGCCTGGCTAAAACGGCTCGTGAATCTCCGGCATTACTGATATCTTTTGAGTTCATGAACAGGAAGAGAAACCATTTTCGTGATTTGGCACAGGATCAGTGTTTGAATGTTCTCGCAAGACAAAATCTCCTCCTCTCAGATTATAGACTTACATAATGTGTTGTTTCGCAAGAGAACCACACAAGCAGTTGTTCCACTGTACATTGGCTATTAACACCCAAACACGGGTTTGAAGAAACACACAAGTTTAAGTAAAAGAAGTCACAAAAGTCAGAGTGATACAGCTAGCAAGCAGGTGCAGGCATACATATATAACCCTATACAACTCAATACATCTCACCTCAATATCCGATTCATTCAAAAGTCCCCTATCCACTTCCAAAAACGTATCTCGAAACGCTTTTTTAATCCAACATAATTCCTCATCACTACTAAAATTACCACTGTGCAACAATCGTTCTTCCAACAATCGTTGAACCTCAATCAAAGCATACTGACTGACCTTCTCCCCGCCCTCTCCGTGACCATCGTACACGCCGAATAATGCGCAGTGCGTCGATTGGCAGTAGGGGTAGGCTATCCCGCCTCTATCTTGATTAATCTTTGCAACGATAGCGGAATCGTTATTGTTGTTGGTGCTACTACTACTGCTGCTGCTGCTGTGGGAATAGTCGGAATCGTAGACCGGTTCCATACCGTGACAGGAGTACGATCCGACAATGTGAAGGGGGAAAGGGAGGGTAGTGTTATGAGTGCCAGTGTTGCTGGTGAAGGAGAAGCGTTTACGCCATTTCGTTTGTGTTTGATGATTATGGTGAGTAGCAGCAGCAGCAGCAGCAGCAGCAGCCGGAATGTTTATGTGCTTTCGTGTGATTTCTCCAGCATGCAAGATGCATTTTCGTAACGAATCATCTAGAGGCTGAGTCGCCATCGAGGAGGAGGTTTGTATCATTCCAGTACGCTTGATTCGTTTGGATGGAGGAGGAGGACTGCACTGAATTCCTGGTATAGCAGACGATGATGACTCATGCTGTTTTCTCTTTTCTCCAACAACAACCTTGTTTTCATCCGATGATGAATCTGCTTCATCGCTGTCATGGTCATGGGCGGCGGCCAGCAGTGCCGTGGTTCCGGCACATGCAGCATTTTGCAAATGATGCTTCGTCAAGGTTAAGCGACGTTTGCGGAAGGAGTGTGCCTGATCATCGTCGTCGTCGACGTCCGGTGAATTGTCGAGAGAGTCGTCAGTTGACAAGGAGGAGTTCATCTTGTGCTTTCGCTTTCAGAGCAGTGGTGTTCTGATCTCTGTTCTGATATGCGATTTGCATCCCTCGCCTCTCAGAAATTTCGGGTTTGCTCCGTCCCTGCACCCACTTACCATCACTGTGGAGGATGCTGGTTTGTAGCGATCCCATGGCCGATTTCGTCCATCCAAAGGCCGTTGTATTTGCTCATAGGACATTGGGAAATGATTGGTTGATCTTAGTTGCTCGTATTCAGGTCTTAAGACTATCACGATTTTGCCATACTAGCTACTAGCCAATTAAGCCATACTGTCACTAGTTGTAGCAGCGGATCATCAGTACTAAACCTTCAGCCATAAAGTTGCTTACAAACTCACACCAATAGATTCAGATAGTCCTCCGAGCAAATAAAACAGCCTTGGGATGGACAAAATCGGCCATGAGGTCGCTACAAACCAGCATTCTCCACAGTGACGGTAAGTGGGTGCAGGGACGGAGTAAACCCGAAATTTCTGAGAAACAGCCTTGGGATGGACAAAATCGGCCATGGGGTCGCTACAAACCAGCATCCTCCGAAGTGACGGTAAAGTGGGTGCAGGGACGGAGCAAACCCAAAATTTCTGAGAGGCGAGAGATGCAAATCGCTTATTAGGTCGTATAAGTATAAAAGATATTATGTGACGTCAACTTCAACAGAAACAGAAAGTCGGCACACAGACATCCAACATGATGCCTAAAAGTCTGAGAGAGTTGAACTCGTTGGAAAGATTGTGTTTTCGGATAGACCGGGAGTTGCAGAGGAAGATGAAGATGAGGTGGAGACGACAGTAGTTTGTTCATCGGTTGTAATTTGTTCATCGGTGACGGCGGAGTCAAGTTTCGTTGGGATGGCGCCAACTTTGACGGCCAGCGGGGGTTGAGGGTTGAGCCAACAAGGCACTGGTGGGCGTACGGCCAGGGCCATGCAGAATAAGAGGATGAGATTAATTTGATATAGTATTATGCTTCCATGAGCTTGCTAGAGATATCTTCATGTGTCTATCAGCTCAGAGATTTTAGATTAGAGAGTGTACTGGAGTGCCTGAATTAATCCTGAATCAAGAAAATTGGTTCCCGCCAAAAAGAAGGTTTTACCTTCAATTCTATTATTATTTCAACGGTTACTTAAAGGTAAGATATTTGTTTCTCTCAACTCTCAACCGCAGCGCATTTCATCATCTTGCATGACAATCCGTCATAGGCTTTGTCGACACACAGTCATCAGCTTCCTCACTTCATCATGACTCTACTAAACGCTCGTCAAGCAATATGTCGACATAACCAT
>JALLPH010001596.1:0-17963 GCA_036939855.1 Cyclotella choctawhatcheeana
TGGTCAGGAGGGTCAATGATGAACGTTCGTGCCATCTGCCATGCATGCAACCTTCATTTATGTCCATCCTGTCCCAACCGTGTTTTCAAGACAGCCACCGGCCTTAACAACCACTTTCACCGTGAACACCACCGCACTCGTTCCGAAACCAACTCCCAAATTTGCCAAACCCTCATCACCGAACAGCATCCCTCCCCCATCCACCCTCCTGGCATACCGGCCTACAATTCATTCATGAGCATATCGACCCACACCCAGCCAACTGTCGGGCTGGGATCCGAGACCTCGTCCACTCTTCCCAATATAAAAAATTCCTCGACCTTTTTGCTGATATTATCAGGGCTTGCAATCTGTCCAGCGCTACCTACGACCCAACCACCGACGCTTCCCATGCCATCTGGGAAACCACCGATCACCCCCTACACTGGCTCCTCTTCCACGCCGAGCTACTCATCTTCTGTCCCAAGCCCTCCAACCACGAATCCGTCAAAGACTGCGTCGCCTGTCGCCTCCATCTTCTCGCCGCCGGCGACATCGCCTCCCTTTGGGATGATGTCATTAAAATCACCAGCAGACCTCCCGACAGTAGCCCACCCGCTCCAACCTCTTCCAACTCCACCAACAAATCAGCCCAAGCCGCCGCTGATGTTGACAACTACCGTACAGCATATGCCAGAGCCACCGCCGACACCCCCATCGCTATCATCGATCAAGCCTCCCTGAACAAAAATGTCAAGAAACTCTATCCACCAAAGCTACCTCCACACCTTGATTGTCCTAGAAAACTCAAGTCTACCACCAGTCCTCCACACCCAACCACTCAGTTCCTTCCCCTCCCCGGTGACATCCTCCACACCATCCGCCAAGCTCCGCGCGGAAAAGCCAACGGCTTCATCATGGACAGTATGGACGTCTTCATTGCCCTGTCCAAGAAGGATGACGCCGAACTCCACCTCCAAATCACCGAACTCTTCACTCGTTTCTACAACGGCCGCATCCACCCCACCATCGTCCCGTATTTCACCAGCACATATCTCTTCTGTCTCCGCAAAGACCCCAACGACCCTTCCAAGCTACGACCCATCGGCGTCTCCACCGCTATCCGACGCATCATCACCAGCCATGTAGCCAAAGTCTTTCGATCACGCTTCGCCCAGCATCTCCTACCCTACAACTACGCAATCGGCGTTCCTAACGGCATGGACTTCATTGTCAAGGCCACCCAACTGCAAGTCGACCGTTTCATGTTTCATCACCCAACCACAAGCCATTGGTCGCAGTCCTTCCCGCTGCCTTATCGCACTCGACCTCAAGAACATGTTCAACGAAGTTTCGCGGGACGCCATTATTTTCACAACCATTGAAGCTCACTTCCCTGATTTATTACCCCTTGTCACTATGCTTTACAACGAACCAGGCGATGTTTGGCTCCGACTCGACGACAACTCCTGGAGCACCATCTCCATGGAGGAGGGTACGAATCAAGGCTGCCCCCTCTCCTCCACCCTTGCAGCCCTTGTCCTTCACACTGTCCTCGCTCCCCTATCTCAAAAACTCCGCCAACGCGCCGCCACCCGGCTAGCCCGAGGTGACACAGGAGATGATGGCCTCGGAGGTGTCACAGATCCCACCGCGTTCGTAGATGATGCCACTCTCTCGATCTACCTCGAAGATGCATTTTTCTTCCTCAGCGAATTCAAGAAAGGCGCCCCTTCCTTCGGCCTCTTCCTCAACACCATCAAAACACACATCCTCACCTCTACCAACGGCACCTCTGCCATCCCTGCCATCCGAAAGCATTATGGAGACTCCCTTGCCGACGAAATTCAGCACACCATCGCCACCTTCTCCAACAAGCCAGCCCCCACCCTTTCCAACCCCCAAGCCACGGCCTTTCCAACCTCCAAGCCACGGCCCCTGTTGAAGTCACCACCGGCCTGCGTGTCCTGGGCCAGCCAGTTGGCTCCAAAACCTTCGCCAAAACCTTCTTTGCAGACGCTCTTGACAAGGTTAAACAACAAGTCGACTCCCTCTTCGACTCCCTCTCCGACAAGCAAACCATCCTACGTCTCTTTGCAAACTGTGCGATGCACAAAACCCCACACCTCCTTGGCTCAGAAGTCCTCTACTTCCTAGACGAGGTGAATCCCCAAGAATGGGACAGTTGGCACGGCCCCCTTGCAGAAGGCACTCACAATCTTGCATCTGATTTCTTGGCCCGCCTCACCAACTCTCCTTCCATTCCTTCCACTTCCATGCTCATAGCCTACATATCTATCGCCCAAGGGGGCCTCGGCCTCCTTGACCCCCATACCAGGGCCATCCCAGACTTCATCATCACGATGGCCAGTGCCATCAGTGCAGCTACCAACGGATTCCAAGTCGATCGGGACGAGCCCAACGTCACCCTCCCCCTCTCCCTTGCACGTCACTTCTCTGCCACCCACAACTGCGCCTCGCCCATCCTACATAACTTCCATCAGTTTCTCCCTGCTATCGCGGCCCGGGCCACTCATTCCCGACGGCCTCACCGACCCAATCACCCATTTCGTCCACCGCACCAGCATCAAAAGCGTGCGCGACCGCCTTCGCCAACAGGCCAGTTTCCGTCGCAGTGCATCACTCTATCAACAAGCCTCCCCCAGCCTCCATGCCGAGCTCTCCAAACTCCTCATCGCATCCTCATCCTTCCCTCTCATTGCCATGGCCCGCAGCGTCAAATCCCACCGGCGCCCTAACGACCTTTTCATCATTGCCCTCAAACACAAGCTTTACCTGGACATCTTCCCCCCTACCAACCTCCCTACTTGTCTCTGCGGTGCCACTATTGATTCCAGGGGATGACATGTCTTCAATTGCAAACGAATTTCCAAGTGGGCATGTCACAATCGCATCCGGAACGGCGGGGCTCCAGTACTCGCCAAGCTCCTCAAGACCGCAGGCATCTTATCTCCTACCACTGGCTACAACATCGAGCCGCCCAACATCCTCCCAAATCTCCCTAACTGTCGCCCCTTCGATTTTTCCTTCCGGCCTGACAACCACCTAACCTCCAACGACCACACACCCTGCCCCTACTCCGAACTCGGCTTTGACGTCACCATCACCCCGTCGAAAGGTTATCTCCCTCCTTCCCGATCACGTGCTTCTCTTTCTAATCGGCCACTGCCGCCTCAGAAGCACCTGACCGAGAAAGAGAAGCATAAACTTTCGCGTAGCGGTATGATTGACGCCACTGGTCAGTTTGTACCAGGCAACATCATCATCAAACAGCTCCTCAACCAGCAAATGGTAGTCATCCCCTTCGCGGTCAACCCTCTCGGACGCTGGGGCCCTATGTTCCACAACTGCCTCTTTGGTCCGAACTCTTCCCATCACCCGAGCCACCACCACGCCTTGCCCAATAGGCCTCATCCCCCTTGCAACAGCCCAATGGAAGCACTCCAAGCCTGCTTCCCAGCACTTCTACGGCCCCTCACACACAGCGCCCACACCCAAAGAATACGCCCTCCAACAACTTGGCCTAGTAGTCATCTCTAACGCCCTTGCCATTCCCTCCAACCAGCCCCTCCCGAACTCTTGCATGGCGACCCTTTTCCGGACAAATACATTGTTGACTCCCCGGAATATCCAGACCCTAGTAACCATGTCCCGGCCCACAATACACCACTCGATTCCCTGTTCCCTGACTCTGCATCCCTGTCCCCAATTTTTGACCCTGATACTAGCCCGGACCCCAGAGACTACTTAGCTTATAGGCTACCAATAACATAGTAATCATCAGCATCCTCATCTTGTCCTGAGGTTCAACATAAACAGTTTATCAATGGTGTTTGCACCGAATTATGCATGCACTGGCCAAACTTGAGCTTGGTGCGTGGAACTCCTCGTCACTCAGAGTTAAACGATGGAATAGAAAGGAAAATATTGACATTCGAAACCAGGTTGAGTGCTATAGGACAGGCAAACAAGAACTGCACCAATATTCCAATGACATTAGAAATGTAACCTTTGATAGATGAGGGTGAATGAGTGTAACAACAGCCTTGCAGTTGCAGCTCTTAATTAGTAGACGTTAAAACAATAGCTGGAAATGTTACTACTGCATTTGTCTCTTTGTCTGGGTAAGCCAGTGCTGTAACTTATAGCTTGGCCCAACTCTTGTAAATGTGAAATCATCAGTAATTATACATATTAACTTTGTGTGGCATTCATCATAAATACACAAACAGGTGGATTGGATGTGGAAAGGTACTTTTTAGACAAAATTCATGTAATCATGTCACAGGAGAGTTAATACATGATGTAATGACTCTTAGTTGCATTTTACCGGGTAATTACCGGGTAATTACCCGAATTTCCCCGGTATCGTCGATTTTGGCCAGAGGTGCGGTAATATGCCACTATCGCGGTAAAATTACCGGCCCTCCTCGCTCTTTACTCGGTTACCCCCGTTACCCAGCGTTACCGGCACTTACCTCCTTACTCGAAAAGTCTTTTCAGTACCACGACGCACGCGTGAAAAGAACTAATAACAATGGCACCTCCGCCGCAATGATACGATCGACCATTGCGACCTTCACAGCCATCCCACACCCCCCAAACTTCACACACAACAGCTCAAGACATACGCGTTGGTGCCACTTCAACCGGCACCTCTCCCACTAGCCTCGTTTGCCTCCGATTCTTCGTACGCATCACCGCGACCTGCGAAAACTAACAATTCCACGTTCGGTTGATTGTCGTGAGCCATTGTGACCTCCGCAGCCAGCACCAACCACACACTATTGACACAACAATCAATCGGAATGCAAGGGGGGATGCGGAGGGGGAGATGGTTGGGAATAACACAACAATCAGCAAAGAATAAAGTGGGAATTAATGCAAAAAATAATTCAATTATTGTTAACTGTCGTGGCTGATAAGGATGAAAGAGGGACACAACAACCAACCGGATAAACGGAGAAAGACAATAACGAACGAATGCGGCGGGCGGGGGAGGATGGAGACAACAGCAATAACACAACAATCATCCAAAGTGGAGATGATATTATTTTTTGTTGTGCTGTCTTGTATGTATTAGTTGTAAGCATAATACATAAAACTAAAGAATAAAATTGCATCGGATTTTCGAGGATGTAGTGAATTAATATGCTGTTAACTAGTTTGGTTGATTGTTGCATTGTATTGCCCTGAAACCATCACGTTTGTTCCGTCGATGGTTTCAATTAAGTAGTTAGAAATTTTAGTTTTTTCACGCGTAAAATCACATGATATCTTACGTGATTAAAGGTAATCTCCCATTCCTGAACTCACTAGGGCCAGCAGAAAGTTAGCATGGTTAAGACCATTTATTTACATGAACACAATTAGTAATGTATCAGTAAAAAATGTGTTCAAACATCAATTATTAATGATTTTTTACCTACAGAAGAACCTGCTCCTATCCAACCATAAGCCTCTGCTTCTGCTATTCCAGGTCCAGGCATTGACTATCTTTGCAAAAAAAAGTATATTTGATATGTGATGCCCAGCACAAAATAATAATAACACCCATTGGCACAAGCAACATTTACATCATTAGCTATGTTATTAGGGCCATTAAAGCCTTTAACTCACTTTTACCCTTTTTTACCCATTACCGGGTAAAACCTGTTACCCGTGGGTGGTGCGGGTAATAGGTGACCCATTACCTTACCCTCCATTTTACCGGGTAAATACCGGGTAATTACCAGGTAATGGGTAATATTCATACCCAAGGTTGTCACGGGTAAAAACGGGTAATGGGTAAAATGCAACTAGTAAGGTCATAATCTATTTGGCTATTGAAGACGGTAGGTAAGCCGGTGGGTAAATCACCTCCAATTGATGTATTGTTGATCCGCAACCCCACACGGATCATAGATTAGCAGCGAGCAGCGCGACATGCTATTCTGTAGTAAGTCCCTACAGTGATCAGATTGTCGCATTTACGTTAGTTTGCTTATCACAATTACAAACGAACTATATGCAATTAACTGGGAATATAAGACGTGATGTGATGTCCTCAGCGGAATCAACTACTCTGAGAGGAAGTGAATCATCTTCTTTTGTTAGCAATTAGCAAGTCAATACGAGTTTGCTACAGCTACAGAACTAGGGGGTGTCCTGGCCTATCTCTATCCAAGGGAGACTGGGGATAACCCCTAATTGGTATCTTTTGTCGACTCCATATGAAAGATACTCTCGCTTACAAAATTCCCCCAATCTTCCAAAACGCTTCATCGCCATCTCTCGCCCTCTCGCAACCCAAGAATTGCAATTGATAGAACGCTCCCACTCCCAGACCGATGCTTGTGTCAACAAATTTGGCCCCTTGCAGTAACTGTATTGCAATTATCGCGATGCATGGGCATAAGAAAATACTTTAGAAATGCCCCTGCATCGCTAGTTCCGTCCTATGTGGCCATGTGGCCTTGGAATACTGTGCTCAGTCACAACACAAAGTGCACATCGAACCATGGACAGACTTCATGATCAGTTGCGCCACACGACTAAAGAGAATTTTTAGTTTCAAATTAGAGTGAGTCCAACTGTTCGCGAGTTGTACCTCACTCTAAGCGCATACAGAAGTAGTTTTACCTTAAGAAAATACTATGATTCTCACTTGCGCTATCTAGGTTTGTAGAAATTCGATCAAAATTTCCACGCGAGTGATGAGTCGTGGGTAAAAAGAGACAGTTGGCACAACTGATCGTGAGGCCTGTCCAGGGATGGCAATAAGATTTACAGCTTGACGGAGTGGAGGGTTATTTGTCAGGGAAGAACCTCGTGTGTTTTGCTTTAGAATGTCTCGTAGAATTGACTTTTTTCTGCGTAATACGAGTCCTCCTCAGTGTCTCTTTATGTAGATTGCGGCCAAACTTGTGGAACTTTGCTCTGCATTTGCATGAGCTGAAGATGTCCAAATTATCATTGAAGATTGATTGTTTGTTCACTCGTAGACGGTGGCAGATCTCCTTCCTCTCAACCACGCACAGCTTGCATTGTGATTGTGGCGTGGTACGACTCGCGAACAGTTGTAGTTTTACCTTAAGAAAATACTACGATTCTCACTTGCGCTATCTACGTTTGTAGAAATTCGATCAAAATTTCCACGCGAGTGACGAGTCATGAGTAAAAAGAGGTGGCTCAACTGTACTGATCGCGAAGGCCTGTCCTGGTTAGATGAAGAATTTCAGGCCCTATCATTGCAGAATTGCACCAGGGTTATTGCCCAGATGCACAATTGTCAGTCTGTTATAGGCAACCCTGAGGGTGATGCTGATTCTAGGAATCCCGTTATCTCATCCGGTGAGTTGCAAGTTTTCATTGCATACACTGTATATCAGTCATTCTAAACAACCTTTTCCCCTCCTCATTAGACCATTTGCCTGTCTTTTTGTGAGAATTCCTTGAGAAATTCAGTTAGTATTCTGGTTGCCCATTCATTCGATTCACCAGGATGGGCAAATCAAAACCATTGTTTTTGTGAAGATCCCAACTCTGTCGAACACAACACGGGGGTGGTTTTGTGTCGTCTTTGTTGGATAGCATGTCACGGTTTCCTCCAACCTGCGGTCTCCGCCTCGTCCGATGTTCCCATCTTTGATCATCACGTAATACAGTTGACGTACGTCAATTCCCCAGCCTCCCAACACAACAAAGTTATCATTGTTGTGGTGGGAGGGTTTGTAGTTTTGTCTTTTGTCGTCCGAAGGCCCGAGGAGAAAAAGTTGTGTTGGATGTTAAACAATGACGCTGGGAACATGGTTACCATTCAATGATTGACGTTGTACCAAGTAGCATTGATTGACGTTGAGAATCCACGATGACGCCGAAGGCCAAAGGAGAAAATTGCCGATGTAAGTGAGATCATATTGAGTGTCCTATTTGACAATGCTGGAAGTCTGTTGACTGTATTGGCGTCGTGAGCCATAGGTGAGTTAGCTGTGGTTGTTGCTTCTTTGTTTCGATTGCATTGTAATTGATGCTGTAGATGATGCAAAATTTAATTCTCATTTCAACGGTGACGGTGGTGGCATTGTTATTCTTTCTATCAATTTTTTGAAGCAAGCGTAGCGAGTTTCTATTGCTGCCTTTTCTCTCTCATTTACGTGATGATTTGAATCGTCTAATTTTCAGCTTTTCAATGGTGGTTTTAGAACTGGAATTGAAGCTTTGTTAGTGGAAAATTGGACGTTGTAGTGGCTTTTTTGATGACGATGGGGAGGAGGCTGCTGGTGAATTTTCATTTTACAGGTCGTTCTAGGGGCTGTAGATGCTCTGAATGAGTAGCCCTTGATCTCCTGATGCTGCTGATGCTCTTGGTTTGTTGATACGGCCACTAGCTAGAGATGCGATATCGGGCCATTGTTGGTTTCTATTATGAAAGAAGTGCGTGGTGGAAGAAGAAGAAGAGACCAAGAGTGTGCTAAATATTTAGAAGGCAATCACTTTTCACATTGGCTTTCAAGCTTGCTACAATCCGAATATCATCTACAATCTACAGTCTCTTTTTGCCCCCTAATTATCTCATTTCCCGCTCAATCCATCAACTTGGCCTCCATCGATGGAGGCCAAGTTGATGGAGCAATTTTATGCTAGTTACTTGATTTCTAAAATTACTAGATTTTCGGGCAAATGACAAGTCCTATCTACNTCTTCTTCTTCTTTCTCCTTGCGCGGTACCCCCTTTGCGTAATAGCTCGTTTTGGGATGCAGTCTGAAACCCAATGAACCGAAGGTTCATTGTCGGACGGCGACGGGCGTGAGCCCCCAAGGAGAACAACGCTATGGATGATGCTAGAAGTATGATGAGTGTCTTGTTGGACAATGATGGAATGACGTCAAGTGTATTTTGTATTTTGTGCGTTGCGAGCGATAACGAGCTAGCAATATCGTGATGATGATTGTATACTACCGTCAGAATCATGTTCAGTATATCAGCATTGTGAGCCGTAGGCGAACTAGCTGTATGGCTGATGCTTCTTTCATTTTGGATTGCATTGTAAATTGTAATATTTGATCTCAATTCTCAATTCAGTATTTAATTCTCATTTCAATGATGGTGGCATAGGGTGGCATTCTATCATCACTGCTTAAATTTTGGGAACGAGCATAGCGAGTTTCTATTGTTGATTTTGCTGTAATTTACGTGGTTTGAATCGTCTGATGGTCAGCTATTCAACGGTGGTTTCAGAACTGGAATTGGAGCTCTGGTAGTGGCTTTTTACTTTTTACGGGCTAAAAATAGACGTTGTAGTGGCATTTTTGATGGCAATGGGGAGGAGCTCACTGGTGAATTTTGACTTTACAGGCCGTTTTAGAGGCTGCTGATGCTCTAGATTGATAGCCCTCGATCTCCTGGTGCTGCTGGTGCTCTTGGTGTGTTGATACGGTCACTAGAAGTTGAGATATCAGCACATTGTTGCTTCTTTTTTGTGCTGGCGTTGGGGGGGGGATAAAGAACAGAAGAGAAGATAGATTTTGGAAGTAAATTTAGGAGGCATAATCTCATGAATTCAATGGTGATTTAGCCTCCTATCCTAGAAAAAAAGGCGTCCTCGTCAAAAAATGCATATCCCTCCAAATGCCGGGAGCCGTCCCTCCAAATGCCGGATCCTTAAGTAATCCGTTGGAATGAAGTGAATCTAAGGTATCTGCCGCCACCATCACAGCCATTCGTTCCAACGCACACATCACACACACACGTAACGCTTGCGTACTACCATAGCATCCATCACAGACCACTCAACCATCACAACCACACTACCCACAAACACGTTATGGTTATGACCATGATCTAACGGAAGGGAACTTGTGTTTGTAAGCGTGACAAAGATGCAGTCTGTAACGACGCATGAGGGGCAAGGCCCCAACCTAAACACAATTCCTACGCCGTCAACCTCTTCACTCCGACGCCGCCGCTTCCATCGTTGCTCCCGTCTCCGCCGCTTCCATCGTTGCTCCCTTCTTCGCCCGTGGCTTTGAGCGATGTTGGTAATGTAGTCATTTATTTTATGTGCTGTTGCTGTGATGGTATTTGTAATGCTTTCATTGTATGCACCTATAATTATGTATGTGTCTGCTGAACTACTGGCTGGCTGATTGTTGAATTATTTCCCACTTTCATTATTCGTGTTATGAATTTTGTTATTATCACACGTTATGGCCACGATCAAACGGAAGGGAACTTGTGTTTGTAAGCGTGACAACGATGCAGTCTGTAAAGACGCATGAGGGGCAAGGCCCCAACCTAAACACAATTCCTACGCCGTCAAATTGGGGGTGTGTGCATGCTGTCTCTTCTCTTATGTTATCATCATATTGTTATTATTCGACTGCGGCATTTGGCCGGTGGTTGCATTGATGCATTATCTTGACATTTGGGACGTTGGCAGTATTGCGACATCAAGTTTAGAAAATCAAATGACATTTCCGTTTGGCAAACTACATACATTCGACCTGTTCACGCTGGCGTCTAGTAGTTCGGCCAACTCGGAGGTGTCGTTTGGATTTCTAAACTTGAGTGGAGGATGAATTTATATTTTCATCATACTAAACTAATCATTCCATTTTCCCTTGTTAGTTATTTTAATTTTTGTACTCAACAAACATGTAACCCATTAACTAATTCATGTACAATATCATTGCAATGGAACATATGTCTCTTTCATGACATATTTGCAACCTTCTCTTATCTTTGACCAATTTTCTCCTGCCTTTGTTGNGAACATATGTCTCTTTCATGACATATTTGCAACCTTCTCTTATCTTTGACCAATTTTCTCCTGCCTTTGTTGCGTCGCTTGGAGGATCCATCTTAAAAAGAATAACCTCCATGATTGCCGCGTGGGGACAAAAACAATCAATGTTGTAGTCTTCACAATTACAAACAACTATCTTCTTTTCCACATCCACATGAGTCTCCACAAAAGCCCCCAATAACCTAGGTACGGATACAAATCCCTGCTCCTCTAGCATTTGCGCTGTTTCTGCTTCATCAGCATTAAATGTCTTGACAGTAGTTGTATCAAACAATTTCAATACATCGTCATCATTGCAGCTAAAATCAAAATCAAACGAGAACAGCTCTTCGATCTTAGTCAAAAAAATTTCATCAGCTGATAACACATCACCACCCCACTTATCCTTGTTCTTCGTTGCGTCTGCGGCTTTTTTGGCGGCCAATTTCTTCTTCTTATTCATCTCTCTCAGTCGCCTCGCACCCCGACCATCACTAACTGCTCTTGGATTACGCTGCATTCTACGGCGACAGTACGACCGTAGTGATTCACCCTCGTGCGCTTCGTGAGTGTCCAGTAGCAGTTGACGGTACACCTCCATCTTCAGCTTGATTTTTTGTTCCATTTGCATTACGCTTAGAATTTGCCTACACTTTTCTGGTGTATTAGGATCACTATCAAATAATCCTTCGCAGAACATTTCTTGCATTGACCCACTTATCATTGTTATGTGTCTCTCGTTACTAAGTTTCCTAACAGAAGAATAAACCGTAGATCCCGTTGGCCAGAACATATGGAATTGAGTGTGTTTATTTTCACAGAAGACAGCCCTTGTATCAAGTACAGTTAACCTATCGGAAGGTGACGTGCAGATGGAATAGAGGAGATCAGCAGCAATGTTGGGTGCGTTGTGTTGATTCTTCAGAATTTGCTCAAACTTAAATATCCCTCTTGCATAATTGTAATCGTCCATGTTTTTCACCGGTTCCCATGCAAAATTCTCAATACAACGGCAGCTCGAATCAATATCTGCCGCATAAGCCATAATACCATGCATGACATTGCGAAATTCCTTTGGAACGTAGTTTGTAATAATATCGTACTGAGCTTGAATGTTCCCTCCTCGCTTCTCCATACCATTGGTACTAGCAACTTGACCAGGCAAACCAGCACATCTAGCTCCTAGACTACTAGGATCTTCATTCAAATGAACTTCACACATATGTTCATTGAATATCATGGGATATTTAACCTTCAAGAGACGAAGGAATTCCTTCCAATCGGGATTGGAAATGTGGCTTCCTTGCATAGAAGTGTACATAGGAGAGATGTAACTAGAATACGACAGGTCACTCAGTACCTAAACACCATTGTCGTCATCATCAGTATTAGACATTTGTGTGCTAGTGGCATGTATGTGAAGACAATAATTGCTTACCTTAGCTATGTCACTGTTACTCATCTTTAGAGATACTTTCATATACCTAGGAACAGAACCCTGTCCACCAACATGCCCTCCGCCTCGTGTACCTCCTCTGCGATACTTGTGTGTATTACAACTGTTAGGAAGCAGACTTAATGAAGTTGCGGCGGAGCGTAGCGCATTTGCACCATCTGATTTCAAAACTTTTAACAAATCAATTTGCAAATCTTGAAATACCTGCTTTGTGGGTTGCAACACAGAAATGGCGTTATCCGTATTCTCCGTACCATCCATGATGAAAACAGCACCAAATGGCCAGAATTTTTTGTTGTGATCCGACAATCCCACGTGTCCAAAATTACATCCATCTTTCTGATCAACAAAATCGATTTCCGCCATAAGTCGTTGATCGCGAAATATAGTGAACATTTTACTTGCCATAGAAGCAATTTTATTCGCATGGTTGCACATAACAACAATCCTGACCTTACCATCTTCCAAATGCGTACACGAGTGTATATAAACATGCCGCCACACCAATTTGAAAGGCTGGGAAGCCATCATTAGACAACCAGTTTTTGAACTTGGAACAGATTCCAAGTCGCGGCTTCCCACCAGTGTGGATGTGCTTTTTAGGACATCAACAATTTCATTCAATTGTGATGCAGTCAGCGTTGCTTGTTCCCACGTGGTTCCAAAAAATTTAAGGGACCACTTGGATGTAAAATTGTCAATCGTCCGATCGAATTTTTTATGATTCTTTGGATTTCTCTGTGCAATCGATGCTTCCAATGAACAGTTGTTAAGCATTTCTGATCGCAGCTTCTGTGGTCCACGTTTGTTTTTAATGTGATTTCTTAAACAGAACTCTTTCTGTTCAACAGACAAACCTGTCGGACCTGTTTCTTTGTCAGCACCATCTGGGAAGACATTATGACGCGAGTGAGGCATTGGCATTTTTTGTACCGCATTAGCATACTCATACAAAAGCATTGCCCCTGACATCCTTGCAATGATAAACCTGTACTGACATCCCCCAGTTTTTGTTTGAGCTGCACAGTAACAATCATACAGACGTTCAACTTCTGTATCAGATCTTGTATGTTTTGGGTTCTCTGCTGTACGCACATTTTTGGAAAGGGTCTGATATAAAATGCAGTGTTGATGCACTAAACCATCTTTACCGAAAACAGCTAAGTGCTCAAGTGTAGTTAGAGGCCTCATGTAACCTACTTCCTGTGATTCCGTAGGAGCAATATGTGCAACACCCCGTGGACTCAACAAATATTTAGGCTTGTATTTGTCGATGATCGACTGAGGCAATGAATCGTACGTAACTTTAGCAACTGTGTTAGCTGGAAGAGAAGTACGCGACCCCCCTTCTTGATTTGAAAACAAATCGGCTAAATCTTCAGCGTCAACATCCTCCAAATTCAAATCCAAATCGAGAGCTGAAGCAAGGATGTCTGTATCCGGGTTGAAATGGGTTGGACTGAAAATATGACCTGCAACCAAGTGGTTTCGAGATATGGAAGGAAGACTATCCAGAACGTCCACCTGCTCGTTGATGTCATCAGTCATCAGCATGTTCTCCATCATCTGCAGCCTTTGAAGCTCTGGTCTTCTTATTAACCCTGGAGACACCAGTAGGGGTGGGGCGAGGTGATTGCTGTGGTCTATGACCAGATGAAGGAGACGCTATGCAAGCGGAAGATTGGTACCTATTATCCGACATGATATTAGTGTGGGAATTGGGAATTTCTGTTCCCGCCTCACGCACTTGACTCACTTCTCACTTGTGATTGTGAATTGTGATGTTCCCCTTGAAGTTACCTAGGTAGGTACCTAGCATATAACAATACGTAGTTACCTCTCTATTCTAGACACTAAGACTATGGTATTGTGTATGCAATGGGCAATTGTTCGTCTTCGATGCCACAATGGTACGTCGGAGGCAGTGAGGCTTTTAGGCCTCTTGAAGGCGCGTTTTGTTTCTGAATGTGTGCTAATCACTGTTGGCCGGGTTGGCGACTGTGGCAATTGCTTATTATGGTGGTGCAGAATGCTATTACAATTCGTTTTCGTTTTTCGTGCACGTTGAATGAACCAATTCATTGTTCGATTTCCTTTTCTCATATTCATATATTATTTCATTTCTGATCTCGATCGCACCGATCTCACCATGGGGGGAACCATGAAGTTTGCATCCATCTCGTATTAACTCCGGTCATCGCACCTTAGTTGGAGCAGCAGCAAAAAACAAAACCGTCGCCATGACCATTCGTCCGTTTTGTCCAGCCCCTCTCTTCGTGCTGACTGTCCTCTCAATAATTTCGCTTCCACTCCCCACCATGGCTCAACCTGGATGGGACATTAATTACATTGACATGAAGTTGAACTTTGAAGCAAATAGTACTCAAGAGCTCGTCTTCATGTACAACATTTCCTCTACTCGGGAATATGAATACGAGCTGTTCGAGAAAGATTGCTCCACCAAGATTGGTGGCAATCTGATCACTTCTAATCGGTCCAGCACCAGCACGGAACACAATTCGGGTTTAGATGGCCTATCTCTTTTCTATGACATTGACCAGTCCGCCATTTCCTCGAGCCCAATCTGGAATCAAACTTCCCAAGAAATGGTGATGTGCCTCGTTGTCAGCCTGTTTTCTAATGAGGATGTCGGAAAGTTTATTATTGCTCAGGACAAGCATGTGATTACCGTTGGCATTAACTCCACTGTCAATTTCAGCTTCGACAATGCTTTCCAATATTCGGCTGCCGGTAATGCTTCTAGTACAGCAGACCTCTATGACTACGTGGAGGCGTGCAAATGCACTGAAGACGAGACATTTGTGTGTGACTCTTCACCACTAGCCCCGAATGAAGTGTTCCATGTCTGCGTCAAGTCCAGCTCTCCCGATGTTCGGATTCGCGATGTTACACAGATGGTAAGTGATAGCACTTTGCACAAAGTTGTTATCTCTTTCTTATTATAAACTCACCCTCTCTTATTCAAACCCGATACAACAACCCCGCATCACTCCATAGAACATTGGCCAAGATGATGAATCCTTGGCCGTAATTCAGGGGGGGAACATCAAGTACTCAAGCTTCTCGTCCAAGATCCCGCACTCTGACCAGAACGGGTACAAAATCAATGTCCTCCTACCCATCAATTTGTTTAATTTCTCTGGATCCAATGTAACTGTCGACGGAACCCTTAAGATGCAACTCGGGCAACCCGAAGAAGAATCTCGGTTCCTTCGTAAACTCGCATCAGAAAATGGCCTCGAAGCTGCATCATTTATGCTCCAGATTGCCCTTACCGATACCCCGGCGGACTTAAAGATCAATGATGCTGCAGAAGTAGATAGCACCCCTCCCGGCTTTCTTGTTCCAGTTCTAGCTGTTGTTGGTTCAGTCTCTCTCCTTGGGATGGCTGGCATGGCCTTGAAGCTTGCAAAGCATGGATTTGGTTCAGGAAATTTGCTTTTTCAAAAACTCCAATTATGTAAAGAGTGAAGGAGCTGGAGCCGGAGCGAGAGTTTGTACATCATGTTGTGTAGTTTACAATGATGTTTCAGCGTAGTAGAAGATTTCTAGGATATGCTGCAGGATATGTTGAGCCTGCATGCTGTCTAAAGAAGTAATTAAATAACTATGAAGAGTTATCATACATCAAGCCAATAACCCCTGTTGAATGAAACTAGATTTACTCGGTGCCCTTTGTGAAGAGGTGAGATTAACTTTTATTGCTAGTACATAGAACAGGATCTTAAATTTAAGCATCTACTAAACCCTCTCACCAACTCCATCAGTGACCTCCCTGCAACACTGCCGCAATACCCAAGCTGGTTTTGCCTGAATCGGTCTATTCGTTGAGCTAAAGGACACTATCAAAAAAGACCTCTGCTATAAAGCGGTTTAGTTTTTAGGCTAGAAAACTTCAGAATTGCAATTTAATTAGACATCAAGTAGTGTGTGCTGCTTCAAATTCACATCTATAGACTGAAATAATACTAACAAATACCATAAAAGTGCGATTTTGATTGTTCGAATTCAGTCTAGAAATGGAAGGGTTCTCCACGAGAGCTCAGATACCATAGAGTACAGCACACTAAAAGGAAATAATTACTAATTTAACTTTACCAGAGATGTATCATTAGCTAGTATATTTGAATCGTTTATGGTTGCCAAAGCCTCTCACTTGCTTTGGAAAGAAATATTTCCGAGTAAAAGCCATTGCCGTTGAATGTTGAACACACACAGGTTAGCTGTTAGCTTGTAAATTCTAGCCTAGTCCAAACAGAGCAACAAGTTAGTTTGTAAAAGGCCCCTGTGCTGACTTTGGCTTTATGTTATGCTCGTTTTTATTACGTTTATAGGTAGCATGATTTACTAAGTGGTGTTTGTTGTTAGCTTGTAAATTTTAGCCCAGTCCAACAGAATCAGATTGCTTGACTCAACCTATCTAAACAATGCCATTTGTGAACGGTGTGTTTTAGAATTTGCGCAAATCTTTGCAACACAATGAGACTGGGTGATCTCAGAATGTTTTTTGTCCTATTCCTATCTCTTCTGATTTGTTAGAGTACTACCGTATCTACTGTAAAACTTGGTCTTTGAGGAATGTGTCAGTTGTGTTAGCACTTCTAATTCTAACTAGCTGGGTACCATTTTTCCATGGGAATATTATTATTTAAGTTTTTCCATATCTCTCCTAGATACCTGATATAGAGATAATATTCTACATAGTTTCACTCCCTTAGTAATTACAAATTTCTAATTTTCGCATGCCAATTGCTATGTCCAAATTATTCTCTTATGCCAAGTCCCACTATTATCTGTTGGTGCTTGCCCCCCTTGTCAAGGGTATCTGATGATGAAGTAAGTCTTATGTAAATTACCTTAAGGCTGTTGACACGTGATGCCTAATGCTTTTTGTGTGTGTTCGTTGTGATTTGGGTTGTGTTGATTGTTGGTGATCTGTACCTCCTGTTGGACATAGGCATAGGTATCTATTCTGATCTCATCAATCACCACATTCATATTCGCAATTGTTTCTGTCAAATCGATCAATCCCACATCGAGGAAAACATCGACACCTTCAACAAAGGTATTGGCCTGTCTCTCATCCTCTCCATCTATTACGCCCAACGACGCGAGGGTACTGATCTCTGACACTTCAGTAGTGTGGTGATTTGACCAAGGCCCAGAAGCAGAAGGACCAGAATTGCCAATCAGCCATCAACAAAATATGGTTAAACTGGAAGACTCATTTGACTCGAGCCTTCAATGAGAACATGCTGGTCATCCAACGTCTCACTAGAGGCAACTTTCATCCCAATGCCACAGTAAACAGTAGAAGATGAATTGCCTGAGAAAATGTAACTTCACTTGACAACTTTGTCAATGCAGCTGGTCAAAAGCTGATTGAAATCAACAAACAGCAGCAAGTAACAATTCACAAAGACTTCAGGCTCAGAATGGGTAACTACTCTATCTCCTGAAGCATATCGCTACAAAATCATATCCCTGGTGTAAAGTGGATGAGATGAAGCGATTGGATTCTGATACTGTTTTGACTGAGCTACTTTTTTCAGTTTTGCCATATCTACCATGGCATGGTACAAGATAAAAATAACGGTGCCTTTGATGTCTGGATTAGAGGCAGAACACATGAGGTGAAGGTGGGTAGGTAGAGATAGGTTTTGTTGATACAGTACGTTTGGGTTCAAGTGTAGAGGGCCTTTTTAAAAATGTTGTCTGTG
>JALLPH010001598.1:0-14532 GCA_036939855.1 Cyclotella choctawhatcheeana
CTTACCCTCCCAGCCTAAAAAGGGTAAGGGGTAAAGGGTAAAACGAAACTAAGCCGGGTATGATTGATGTGGAGGGAAACACTCATTTCGAGCCATAATGGCTACGGGGAGGCGTTCATATGGTGTCAGTGGCATGTTTAAGGTTTAGATTGAAGTAGAAGTTGCTGTTTTTGGAAAGCATCAAGGTTAAAGTTGGAGTTAAAATACTTGTTGACTTTATTCGGAAACAGGTTACACTGAATTCATTCTTCAAAAAGTTGAAATTTTAATTTTTTTACGCCAATTTTTCAGAAAAGGGGTTTCAAGTAGCTTTAAAAATCGAAAAATACATTATCTCAGGAACTAGGTGAACTCAGCTGGTGCTGAGACAAAAGTTAGTGACTACTAAAAAGATGTAGATTGAGATAGACTCCTCTTGTATGATGCCTTTGTAGGATGAGTATTAATGAACCTGGTACCTACCCGTATCAAGTTGAAAATTGCAACTGAAGAATGTTTCAAACAGGAGGACTCTAGAATTGCTAGATAGCTGTTGATGACAAGATTCATTTGTTGGTATCAGTATTTCATCATTATTTACATCTTTTAGAAACATCTAAATATTTCAGAGCCAGAGAGCCAATTAAAAAATACGACCAAAGTTAGACACTCTGCTTTCCCATCACGTCAACGGGCCGTATTTTCTTTCTCCTCTATCATACGATTGGTAGGAATCTCGTGACGATCCACTTGACGTTGAGACCATTTCAGTAATAAATCCCTCGCCCCCCGACATCCCACCTATTGTGCTTACTAATGGCTCAGACTTATCCCTCGCATTGGGAAGCTCATCGCGTCTACCTCGACGTTTTCTACGACTCTTATCCGGCGGAGACATTTGAAATTGTGAATGGTCCAACCACTCCCCGGTTCTTTGTCGTTGTTGTATTGTTTCCTCGTTTGTCATTCCGCCGCATGTGATGTATATTACGGCAAACAGGACATATGTGCAGGCGAGAACTATACACATGATTGCAAAGAAGGATGCAATCCTCTCTATTTGATAACTGTCATCTTCTTGACCTTGGGCGTAGTTGCTATAGCTGTCACGTACCTTATTTGTTCGAATAAAGTTTAAGGTCGTCAGAAAGGAGAGTTCAGACAACAGACAACGAAAAATAAATGCACAGCTTATCATGACTTACTTTCAATTCTCCGAAAATCACGGCACACAACAATGATAAATTGGCAAACACAACAATGAATCCAACAAATATTCCCTGATGAATCTTTTCTCCCCAAAGTTTTCTCGGCCCAGTAGTAGCGTCCTCTGGACCCGTAGCACCTTCATCTTCTAATGACATGGACCGAAAGCTAAAACACGGAGGGATGTATTCACCTTTCAATGACATAAAACCCACAATCACCGTACTCCCGTAGAGACTCAATGCCATCCCTAATATAGTTGTATAGACTCCTGCAAATTCTAAACTTCGTGAATTGGAACTAGCCATTGCCTCGAAAAAATCGGCGTCGAATACGGCATCACATCCCTTTCTATCACGTTCGTGATCGCCCTCTTCTTCTCTGTCGTGTTGCCCCTCTTCACCCTCGTGATTGTTGTTCTGACCCCCCTCTAATCGTCTACAGTTGACCTGCTGATGTTCATTGTACATATCCATGTATTCGTGTTCGAACCAATCGGCGTACTCGCCGGTGGTCATTGAATTGTATTGTTGATTTATCCGCGTTGCCAGGTAGGCGGATACCCCGAAGGCAAATATTGATAGGAGGGTTGTTATTGTCCATGCTAGTGCTATGAGTGATCTTTTGGAATTTATTAGCGGGCCACAGAGGGACGGAGCCATTTTGTGTTTTCTATTATAAGCGAAGTAATCCTAAACAGACTCTCTGATAGATGATAATCTTCAGTTTATGTCAAATGCTGCGCTTTTGTATACATGCAACAAATTCAAGATATGTGCATGAGGAAATCGAGTTGCAGAATTACAAACTAACAACTAACAATTAAATCACAAGAATGCCACACATCATTGTTCTCACAAGATGGAACCCAGCCCAAAATACACAATACAAAATACATTAAGCAGCCGCAGCTATGACAATGTTCTCACCTAGAGTTTTGAGAACTGCAGCCATCTAAAAAGTAATTAGCATCTCTTCAATAACTATCTAGGCACTCTGCTTCTTTACACTGCATGCATGCGAGATGATTTTGGCCGGGGCGGCTTGGTTCTTGATCGGTTGTTTTGTTGGACGTTTCATTCATGGCCGGTCTAAAGAAAATGGTATTCGAAACAACAGAGGTATATTTCAAACATCGTGAGAATGGCACAGATTTCATACCGAAAAAGATGCCAATGTCGAACTTCAAAAAATGGCGACCAACAAGCGAAGGCGCCAATTCTTCCACCCTCTTCTCGCCTCGCTCCATGCTCCATGATCATGAACCAGCCTCCCATCTTTCACACCGTGCACGGCTGATATTATTAATTATTACAGCACCAGCATAACACACACAAGTATCATCTGGTTACACCTCTTGAATTCATTGAAAACTCTCTCGTCAATCATCATGTCCATCTCTTCTGAACGCACCAGCATCCGTCGTCCTCTCGGTTTCGTCAACGCCAATACACTCAGAGCTACCGGCATCACCAAATCCTCTGGGTCATCCTCTTCAAATGAATTTGTTACACATGATAAGCCCTCAATTACCAAGAACACAAAGAAAAGAGTATCGAATCTCTTAACCCCTCGCGACATCTTGAACTCGATCTTTACCAATGCCAAGAAGACGGGTAAGGCAGAGGACGAAGAAAGCAACGACACATCATCTGATCTTGAGTCTACGAGAAATAATAAGGAGACCGCCGAAAGTGAATCATGTCAAGTCGACGAGACATCATTGCCTTCTTCACCAACGAAGAAGGCACGCACCGGCGATTACGATGCCATCTTTCGCTCTCGCTGCGATGAGGATCGTGGCAACTTTTGGACGGCCGAAATGGAAGATATGTTAACTCTAAAGCCTTCTCGGCCGATAACGGACGAAAGCAGAGACGAGGAGTCATCGCTATATGTCGAAGTGGACGAATTAGAAGAACGTGACGACTGTGACTTTGGTGATAGAGTACGGAGTGCTCTAGTGAAAGAGCTCAGTATAACTGACTTGAGCTCTGCTGAGCATACCGAGCCCTTGAGTCATGGACACTTGAAGGAACACGATGAGATTGAGTTCGGTAAACAATAGAAAGTTAGAGAAGAGGAAAATATTCATTCATTTCATGCCATTGCGAGAACTGGATCTTCGTGATGTTACATGTTTCTTCATTTATTTCACTGCCTCCAGAGAGCGGCTTTGCATCTAGATATAGACACGATATTTGGCACCATTCATGTACAATAGTAAAAAATATGAAGTGATAGCAATAAAATATTAATGACTATTCTCATTCATTTTAATATGCGGCTATGCATAATACAGCACGCGAATACCCAAACTATTTTTCCTCAACGTTCTAGATCATTGTATAGATCTTACTGTAATTGGCCAGTTTGTAGTTCAACAAAAGTCTAGAAGAGTCTAGAGATACTTCTTTGAAGAGGTTGATTACGCAGCTCTGGGTTTTGCATCCCATCACAATTGCCTAGATTAATCATATATTAATTCTCATCATCATCATTTAATTTTGATTCTGGAGGTTCAGGAAGTAGCATCACATACATTCAGCAGGCTTCACGACGGAATTTACATTGAATTAAGTACATATTGTTTACTATTAATGAAGCTCTACAATAATACCATATTTATTCTGTTATCTACTTTTGACAATCTCTGGAATATGTAATCTACACAAAGCCTAACACTCAAAGCAGTCACCAAATCTTCTGCTTGATGCAGTGATTGTCATTGACCCCCAAACTACCCAGCTAATGATGAGCATGTATGAATGCATCATCGTTGATTACTATTTTAGATACAGTTCGACCGATCTTTCCAAAATAGCATACTGCAGCAATGGTCTAAATCATCAAAAAGCATGTTAAATGATGATGCAAGCCCACCACAGTCATCTCCGCTTTCACAGTCCCTGATGCACTGAATCATTTAGGGGCACACAGCAACAAGAGATAATGTATTAGAATTCAATTACACAGAACCGATATAGCAGGGTAAACACTACTCACCTTCTGTTGCACCCAATCAACATACCACTTATTACTTCCTGTCACAGATTGTTTTAGAGATTTCTGCACACAAGCGGTTGAAGGTACCCAAAAAAGCTTGTAGATACAGCACAATTCTGGTGTGTCATAAAGGGTGTTCCAGGATTCAACAGGTCCTCCACACGTTGATGATGAAGATTCTTCGAGGCAGTCTTGCTGACAAACTTCCTCATCTTGGTTTACATACCACTTGTTAGTAAACTCCACTGCAAAACTGAAGAAGGCTGTGCTGTGAGTCGCACAAGACACAATACAAAAAGCACATCGCAACTCAACAACTTACGTTCCACCACTTTCAATCACACAACTTCGCACATCCCAAGAATAGTACCTTGAAACGAAAGTCAGCAACAATGAGTTCAACATGCAATACCTAGAAAATAAAGCATTTTTGTATTCTCACTTCTTGCAGCACGATTCAATATCATCGTACAACCACGCCTGTGGATTAGCCATCTAAAACAAGGATAACGTCGAGATTTGAGGTGAGTGATTTGCATTTTGTCATTCGTTGAATAGTCAGTACTTCTCACCATGTAGTCAGGCAAAGAGTTTTCTTGTCCTATCTGAGCAGTGCTGTTCAGGCACTATTCAAGCCAATGAAACATACTGTTAGGATTACTGTATCATATCTTTAGTGGCGTATAGTCAGGTAAACACACGCACCTTTTCTTCTGGATATCCCCAGTTGGGATAGAAGCCTGGAGGTGTAGCCGCAACCTCTCCCATACATGCGATCTTATCCCAGCTATAAAATCTTCTGCAACAAGCTGTATTATAATATAGGTCAAATGAATGAGATTGTTCTCAATGACTACGATGTTCTACATTATCAATCAGCAGTCTCACCTTCACGAGAAGTTTCAAAGAACAATCCTGGAGACCAAAATGTGAGGCGCTGAAGAAGATAACTGGAGATACTATTGATGATGTATGTGGTAACTCACCAGTCTTCTTCATGTGAGGAGAAGCATTACCATCATTGAGGCAAACATTTTCGCTAAATCCATTATCCCAAGCAGGATACCAAAATTGGTCCTGGGTCGTTTCTTTTTCGGCAGTCGGTGCATTTGGTACAGTCGGTGCATTTGGTTCGTCGGTATTCTCCACATCTGTAACAACAATGACATCTAGAATATCAACTATCTCAATTGGAAAGATGTTAGCCAGGACTTCAACTTGTTTTTCAACAATGACTTGCTGATTTGTCTTGGCATCGGCAGCATCTGCAATGCCACCGCAGACACCATCAACGAGACAGACGAGGGAGTCTCCGCATACATCTGATAGATCTTGATTTATTGATGGATTCTCCACGATGTTGAGTACAGCATCTTCTACTTCGCTTGAAAAGGGCACTCCACATTTGCTTATTTCTGAAAATGACTCGTAACTTCCATACGTAAATAGAGAATTTGAAGCATCACTGATGCACCAGTTCTCTACGCAATACGAGTAAGCGCTAGAAAACAGACTCTCTGCATCAGTTGTTGGAGGTGGAATTATTTCGCCGTTGGGGTTTCTCCAGTCATCAGCTCTGCGGGAGTAAGTATGTAGCAAGCAATACTTTAGCACGGTGATAAGAAAATTGATTCAAAGCAAAGTAGCTTACGCCTCTCCATTCGGAGTTCCAAGCAGTCCAATAAGAGTTTCTCCCTCGCGGAAACCTCCCGGAAGAGCTAATTGCACCATGATATAGCACCCGAACGACTCGCTTAGCTTGACAATGACATCAAGTGAAAACTGAGTGTCTGTGTCCTGGAAGAAGAGGACGATACGAAAATTTCAATGAGAGAATAGTTAATCAATTCAAATTGTGAACACGAGCATGCTACACACCAAGATTTTGACACGATCACTTTCTACAGTGACATCTATGCTGTAGCTCGATAAACCAGTGTCGTCGCTAAATGCAAAATTGCTGCCATCAACATAGAAGTCAATAGGACACCCATTCACCTCATTTACTGAAGTCCCTCCTGATCTTGGTGTAGAAATCTGAATAACTGGTTTGTCTGTATTTCTAAAAGCCACTCCAGTTGACACACTTGCTTGGCCGCATGTTGAAGCAACCGCAGTGAACCTCTCTTGTACCAAGAAGGTTGGATCTTCTAGTGAGGTAAGAGTAGTGAACTCCCCAGCAGCTAATGCATTATGCAAGTAAAGGCAATGATTAGTAAATATCATGAATAGGAGTGAACCGGTTAAACTCAATTATTAGTAACACACACACCTTGGCAATCATACTGCAATCCATCAAATGTCATTATATGTGGGTCACCAAACAAACCAGCCACTGTCCCTGGCTGTGGTAATCGGATAATCATAATTCTTTCGTCCTTGATGGTGCTGCTTCCTAAACGGACAACGTGACAAACCTCGATTGAAGATGTGGCTTCGTTGAATATTACACTGTTTCTTGCGGTTGCAGGATCAAGTGTATAGTTGAAGTTAACATGGGTGTAAGTGTCATCCCATGGAGAAGTGTCGAACCCAGCAAGTACATCGTTGTCATCGATGGGAGTGGCACAATCTTTCTGTAGGAGTTCTCCATTGAGGGTGTCAGCATCAGCCATGCGGACTAAGTAGCTGGCAAAAATACTGTTCTGGGACGACCAAGAGTTTTTGAAGCTGAATGGACCTCTCGGCCGGAATTGAAGTGCATACACCTGTTCGAATTCGACTAGAGAACCTGCTAAATGGGCTACTGCACACACTTCCACATTCCCGGTGCGCGAATTGAAAATGGCGCTGCTTTCAGTCAACTCTGGATCAAACAAGAAGTAAAAAGAGTAGTCTTTCTCTTCCAATGAAGAACGATAAAACCCCGGAACATTATATTTGAACAGAGATTCGTCAACTGGAGTAGCACAATCAGTTTGCAGAAGCTGAAATACAAACTCTCGCCCATAGCCTGTGGAAAAAGCTAGGTTTATCGAGGGACCGTCTGGAGTGAGCCAAGTAGAGTTGTGACGGAGAATGATTTCTGATGGACCCGGCTAAAGCAATGACAAAATGAGACGATATAACATGTTGATTCATCGATTGAGTGCATGCACACGAACTTACAGATAATAGCGAAAAGTTATCAATCACATTGATTCTCCCTTGGCTCTTGTTTTCAGTAAAATTGTACAAAGTTGATGCAAGGAAGATGGAATTTGCATCCAGTGCCAAACGGTTTGCTCGCTGGTTGACCCAATAGCCATCTAAGTAAGAAAATGCCGATTCTGACTTGACATACTCCCAATTCTCGAATAAAATCGCCATGCCTCCATCAGCCTCGACTAATGCTCTGCTGCCGTCAAGCCGTACGCCACTGCCAAATTGGTGGGCGTACAAATCGTCTGTGTCAAGCGATGATGGTGTAAGCTTGATGCTCTGCTCCCAATTATTGTCTGAATCACGGGTGAAGCCGTAGACAATGAGTTTGGTGTAATCCTCCCATCCCATGATTGAATCGTGACCAATCAAAGCTGTATCTCCATCCAATGCAACATAAGCTCCAAAATGATACCTTGGGTCAATAGCATCCTCGTCGGGATGCAGAGGTTCGCCTTCTTGTTCCCAGATCCCACCGTTGTTAACGAAAATATACGCCTTTCCTCTCTGGGGTGATGAATCATCGCTATAGTCGCAACAGCTGCCGTCTTCGAGCACGGGGAAAACTTCCATTTCGCTTGCTCCAATAAGAATGCGATCGCCGGATATATCAATACCATCTCCAAAGTAATCTCCGTCCGCAAAATCACTTGCGACGAGGACTTGTGGTTCATCAGTCCAAGTTCCATCACCAGATCGAGTGTACACAAAGACTCTTCCGTGTCGATCCACCGTTTTCTGCAAGTCTTCGTTCCAAGTGCCCCAATTGGCAGGTTGAGCAACAACAGCTATATGGATTATTGAGTATTGAGAAGTAATCAGTCTAATAGAGAAGAACGCATTTCTCATTTTTCAGATATGATTAGACCACAGGTCAAATGTTACTTACCAGTGTCTCCTTCGATTGCAACGCGAAGAACATTATCGTGATAAGTCTTGTCAACGTGCAACATCATCTCTTGAACCCAAACTCCACCAGATCGCCGAAAGACAAAAACCCTTTGTCTGTACTCGTCGATAGCATACTGTGTTGCAGCAATCAAGGCGGTATCGCCATCTATTGCTACTCTGTATCCGTAATAAGCTCCGCCTTCTCCATCGTTCACAATCAACGGATCGCCCTGCTGTTCCCAATCGACGTTAGAACCAGCCGTCACGCGTACAAAGATTCGTGCCGACCCTGGATGTGGTTCGATTGGGGCCCAACCTTGAACACTTTCGTCATAGCCATAGTCAAAAGATCGCGATCCTGCAATCAGAGTGTCACCGCTAACGTCAATGGACCAACCGAAACCGCGATCGGGAGAAAGAACGGGAGTGAAATCAGGATCGTCATTGGGGAAAATGTCAGCCTTCACTTCCCATGCTGGTGGTTGGGCTGCAGCCTGAGAAAAGATCAAGAAAAGTTGTAGAGTATTGTGAGGCTCGTGAGATCTGGTGACAGAAGATCGCGAGGGAATGATAATGGCAGGGGGAAACGTACATGTTTTCCACCAAACAGCAAAGTTGACATTGCTATCATGGGGAGCACTTTCATGTGAATCGGGTTAGTACCGGTTGATGTGGAGCGAGATGGAGCAATGCCGATCACTGCTGCAACCGCCGCTGAAACTAGTTTCATTTTCTCTCTTTGTTAATGCTTTATTCGATTGCTCTTGGATAAGAGCGCCACATAGTTGATAGCAGTATTGGGGATAGGGCTGTAGAAAGACATCTACAGCCCTATCCCCAACACTCTGTGCTACAGCCCCGCCGCTTTCATACATTTTTCTACATTTTCATATTTTTGCAAATTTTTGAATAAATAACGATACAACATCAGGGTACAGAGGAAGAAACATCAATGTTAATCATGTTTTGCAACCCAAGTTGCAATTCTACGTAGGAATCAGTACTGTGATCACGTGAATAAAGTATCTTGGTGAATATCACGCCTTTTTCCGTGGTATTATGCTATTTTCTAGCGTATCTTTGCCTCATTTTGCAACCCGGGTTGCAAGGATGGTTGCTCAAAATACCGTGGTTTTGCAACTTTGCAACCACACCAATCGCGTGATTTTCCGTTCGCCCCAACACGTACCCAACACACGTGAAACTCACAGAGTCTTGAATTCACGACACCTTTCTCACTCTCGCTATTCACGCCCGATTCATCGAAATTGACGAATCCATCAAAGTAGCAAGAATGGGAGCTTCATAATGGCATTAATACAATATATTCAACGGTTTGCAAATAGCAAGCCTCAGACACAGCAACACAGAATAATGGTAGGCAATCACATTACAAAAATAATATATAGTCACATACATAATTTGTATCAATTAACCATTACTTAGAATTAGATATTTCATTATTATCAATCTAACTACTCAGCATGATCACACTAAAACATCATTAAACTATCATAATTATCACGGTAACAACTTTTGAATTCCATTGCTTTGTAGTTATGGGCAGGGTATGCCCAAGAGGATGAGTTTAGTGACCTGATGATCAGTTGTGCACAGAGGTACGGCACATTGACGAATAAGTCATCTTACTTTCCCATGGTAACAAAATCTCATTGTGTATTCCCCGACACTAATAATAAGAATAATAAATATATGCAAATAGAGTTAATAAAAACTGGTTGCAAATACATAAGATTTTGAAGTGCAAAGAGAACTTACCTGATTTTCAATTAGATCTAACCAACGAGCCGAACTGTGTGGACACATTCCCCCATTGTCGGTTGATTGTTGAATGATATACATCCACCATTATCAGTTTGCGAAATTTCGGTGCGAGAGGTCTTCTTGGAATGGCCGTGAGTTGTGAAGACTTGTGACTTTGTCATGTGAAATCTTCTCACTTCTCACGCGAATCCCGGTTGCAATAAAATAGTTGCAAAAAATGAAAGTACAGGCATGATAGCATGAATCATGAAATTATGTTGCGGGAAGTTTATTGGAATCCGCATCGCAGGCCTTCGCATGGTCTGCGAACTTTCAGCTACGTCTTTCGAACCTTCGGAGATCTCTAAGGGTTATATCATTTGCGTAGGGTTTTATTTGGTCGGCATCCCGGAGGGACAATATCATTTTCACGATCATGCGCGGAATCCAAACCTTCCTCGCAAAAAGAGAAGGGTATCCCACTCTGCCTCTCCCACTCTGGTGTTTTTCCTTTTTGTCCTCGAATCGTGGAAATAAGCAAACAAAAGCTCAAACAACCCGCCTTATCAACACAACATCTACACTATGAAACTTAACATCGCCACCCCAAACCACTGGGCATTTTTCAGACGATCTCGGAACCCACTGAACCGTAACCAGCACCGCTTTTCGCCCCCCACTACGAGTCGTAGTGTTGCAAATCAAGTGTGCCAACAATCAAACAATGAAGCTCTTATCTTTTCTTCTCCTCGTCCTTCCCGTGGCTCTTGGTGCCAAGCACACGAAGCATGGGCCGCCAGAGTGGGACGAAGCGACCCCGTCTCTTCGCACCTTTCGTGAGTTGGGGTCGAACGGAAGCCGTAGCAGCAAGAAAAAGTGTAGCTCGGGAAACGGTAGCAAGAGCAAGAGCATGAAGGGATCCAAGGTTCGTTTGTTTTACCACATCATGTTATGTGTGCATGTACGCGTCTTTCTGCCCTCTCAATCATTTTGCTACATTTCGATTTCGCCAATCAATCACATTTGATGCCGTCTCGTCGACCCTCCCCCCTCAACCAATCGCAGAAGTGCAAAGTTTCCATTGCTGGTGCTGGGCCCGGAGGAATCTACACTGCGATGCGTCTGGTGGAGAGCAAAACATTCAACGCCGACGACATTTGCATCTTCGAATTGAGTGGATCTCCCGGGGGCCGCGTCAAGTCACTTGATCATGTTGTACCGAACAAGGATTTTGTCGTTGACGCAGGCGCATACAGATACGTCCCTTCGAATGACAACGGTGTCGGTGAGAATAACTGGTACCCCGGAGCAAATTACGACCCTTCTACAATGCCCCCCCCTCTTTGGTACATCACGCGCATCACAAGCTACCTTATTCAGGAAAAGTTCAAGCTCCCAACGCTTTGCTACTCCGTCGAAGAATTCTGCCTTGCACGCAAGATTGTCGACGCATCTGGGCGGAATGCTGGCTTTTTCACCCTGGTGAAGGCCATGCTAAATGAAATTACCTCCGCTGGCGTTCATGTGTACTACTCTCACAAACTTACTTCGATATCTCAGACCGAAGCCGACGGATACAAGGAGCTGACTTTTGAGACGAAATCTGATGTCGAGAAGGTGGAAACGATGCATCTGTTTCTGAACACAGGACTGTCTCCCATGTTAAACATCGTGCGCTCGTCGAGTTTCCCTATGTCATTTATGAGCGATGCTTTCTACTCGAATGTCGTGGCTCTCAAATCCCAATTTGGGCGGAAGCTGTACCTGTTCTACGACGATGCATGGTGGATTACCCTTCTAAATAAGGCCGACGGAACTTTCTCTCAGGCCGGTGGTTTTGACACAGTTCCTCTTGAAGGCAGGTATCACGATGGCGATGTTGCATGCGACAGTACGACCGGTGCCTGCAGTGGATTCCTTCTTGCCCTATATAATAGCGATGACAACGACGAAGGGTCTAGTTTCCTACGTCGATTCCAGGGAGACATCTCGAACCCAGTAACTACCCTCACAAACAGCACCCCCGAAGGCAGACTCCTTCTCCAGAAGGCGCATGAAGCCTTGATGGCCCATCCTGACCATCAAACTGCTGCTGCGCTTGTGGGACTTGCTGAACCGACCATAGCTGTCATGTCGACCTGGAACATGGCATCTGAAGGATTTGGTGGCCATTCTCACACCTGGACTGATAGGAGTAAAGAGACTTTGGTCCGAACTGGCTTACACGAGCTAGGCATTTATCTTGTCAATGAAGCATATTCCCTGGACCAGCACGGTTGGGCGGAGGGCTCTTTTGGCGTTGCGGATAAAGTCTTGGAAAATAAGTTTGGAATTGGATCATATCCAATCCAGGAAAATCCGTTTCCTGCCAATCAGGATGCATTCATTGGTCCAATCCTTGAGGCCTTCGGGGTCCCTGTAGCTGTTGGTGACTGTGCAACCGGGGCTTTGTACGGATTCTGCGATGATGAGATTTTAGACAGTATTATGAAATCTTACTGTCCATTCGCATGCAACGTGGTCTGATGCACATGGCTCTGGCGACAAACGAACGGCAGGTACCGACGCTCCTCGGCCCGACGTTAAGAGACGGTCAGGAGCACAACGAATTTATAGTATTCTTTTCTATGTTATTATGCCGAAAATGTCGGAATTCCCTCGATACCGTGTCCCTTGTACGACACGAGGGTTTGTGAGAGGATGGCAAGCAACGTCTTCTTCTAATTCCACTCGAAACAAGAAGAAAATGTTGTACAACCTTTGATAATTTTAATTAAAAGCTCCAAGATAAATGTCGAAAATTAGCTTCGATGCTCAACCAAAAGGTCATAAAAGTCCGACGGTACTTGATTTCCCTAAGACCCCTCCCCCTTATTAAAATCCTAAAGAAGGGTTTAAGCATGCCAATTGCAAATGGCGCAAAGATAAGCCAATATTTCGTCGAGTATATAATATATATACAAAGTATGTTAGGAGGTTAGCAGATCTTGGAGATATGAACGTCAGTGTTGCAATTTGGATTGCAACGACCGCATGACATCAATTACAGTACTGTAGAAAAATAAAATGAAGGTTATATTATACTCGTTGTGAGCAAATGAAAGCAGGACTTAGTAGCAGTATTACATTATTAGTCAGAGATCTCAATGATAGATCAACGGAACTGGACGTCCATCTTTTTCCGATTGATACTGAAGTGCAGTGCAGCATCACTGACACGATGCCCCGTGCATCATTGAGATCTCTGAATAATAATGCATCCTTCATCATCACAATGTCGCCAAAGCCACGAGAGCTCTCCCATGGCTAAGTTCGCTCGAACTAGAGTACCGTCGGAGCAGGTACGAAGAAAACGTCGTCGACCTCTTCCAATCTCTGCAAATGGACAAACCACCACCCATCCAGACCATTAGTGTCGCACGCAAGTTATTCTCTTCAATGAGTGTGGGTCTCCTAAAAGAATTGGACGACTGAGTATGTGCATATTTATTTACACACAATATTGGATTTTGACTTCTTGAATAATGCAGTATGATCGTGAATATGTAAACGAATTTTGTGTGTGCCCTCAAACTAATCGTAGCAAGAAAGAGTAAAAATATTATGTTCGAGTGTACCCATTTGTTATCTACCAGGTACGTGCCATATCTACATTATACTTATGCCTTCACTCGTTGCCGTTTGGCAGCCGATGAGACCTTATCGTCGTCATCGCTCCAGTCGTTATTCACCACACCGCAACCTCCTCCACCACCAGCTTCGTCTTCGTCATCACCATCATCACTATCCTCTTCGTGGGACAACTCCTTATCCCAATCCTGGAGCTTGGACGTCATCATAAAGTCATCCTTGAGAGCATTCCAACCACCCGATTTGGACTTGGAGGTGGCAGGAAATTTTATGCATGCAATGGCTCAATGCTTGCACGGTTCGAACAACCAACACCCATGCTTCCCATTCGACATTATCTGCGAGGTTGCTTTCAAGTGGTTGATTGTTGGAATTGACTCATTGCTGCTGCTTTTGACGGAACCAAAACCAATGAGAACGCGAAACAGAGAAATGCTGCAATGCAGCATGGCACAACATGTGCTGGGAAAATGGGCGTGTTGCCACCATGGCTGATTGACTGTTGCGTGATAATTTCGGTACTATTTTTTGTGCTTTTGCCGGGAGTTCCGGGGATTTGGCGAGAAAATGCCTTTTTTCCCGTGATGCTGCTGCAGAAATGCCCGAGACTTCGCCGAAACGCCCGGGGGCAAAAAGGACTTTGCCGATTGGCCCGCCGTGATGACTTCTTGTTTGTACATGTAGTACAAGAAATGCCGAACTACAAGAAAAAAACGGCAAAAATTTCTTGATTCTTGTAGTGGGCGTCTTGTAGCGGATTCTTGTACTACTAGCTAGTACATGTAGTAGCTAGCCCTGCTTGTGTCGGCCGTATTGCTCTCTACTAGATGCAATAAAGTTTATTTTATGAAATCTAGATAAGGCAAGGCAAACGAGAGGTGAGTGCGTCAGATAACTGACGCATGACAGACGGAA
>JALLPH010001601.1:0-15839 GCA_036939855.1 Cyclotella choctawhatcheeana
AATGCAAATCCAGCCATGGCACTTGATTGTTTTCAACGAAAGCACAAACATGATCTATAAGAATCTGTTCATAGAAGCAAAGGAGTGTCAACAGAAATGAATTAGTAACATTAGAATAGTTACAATGAAATAGGGTTAGGTATAGATTGATCTACTCTGTGTACACACCTTGAGATTGGTCTGCTTAGATAAATCGCCATACTTTTCCAATCGTGGCATAAAGTCCCTCATAATATGAGGCGGATGGGGTGCAATCAAATCCTCTCGTTCAGACAACATCGTGCGGAGCCAGTTCGATCCTGAACGCTGGCATCCGATCATGAAGAATACTTGAGTGGTGGGAGATGCCATAACTGGGTTTTGGGTTCGGAGATTGGCTTATTTGGTTTGAATGATACTGTTGTTTGAGCTTTTGCTCGCGAATAAAAAACGAATGCCGAGATGCAGTTTTCTCGTTGGCGACGGATTTCTCATGGACGGGTATGGTGTTGGTGCGAAATTTAGCGTGCACTCTCTCTTGAATTGCGCTGGTCTGGGTCTGGATACCCCGTAGGACATGATGTTCTATGCCAGTTTGCTTGTTTTTGGAACACAAACAGACAGTCGAACACACTCTAATTCAGAGTCCCACAATGCAAGTACAACTTAAACTTCAGAAAGATTACATAGAGGCGGAGAACTGCGAGACCCAACAAGACCGAGGACAACAAATCGTCCTCTCTTGAATTGCGCTGGTCTGGATACCCCGTAGGACATGTTCTATGCCAGTTTGCTTGTTTTTGGAACACAAACGAACAGCAGTCGAACACACTCTAATTCAGAGTCCGGCGCAATCTGGCGCAATGCAAGTACATACAGGCAAGTACAACTTAAACTTCAGAAAGACTACCGCCCAACAAGACCGAGGACAACAAATCGTCAGAGACTGCAGAGAGACTAGAGGTTTCTTGGATTGAACAGGTAAAGATCAATAAAGAACCGCAAGACCCAACATGACCAAAGACAATCAGAGACTGCAGAGAGACTATCGCAGAAAAGAATAATGAACAACAGCACAATAGCTACAAAAAGTAGCTAGAGCTCGAGCACAGTGCAAACATCATATAATTTGTAACTGTAATACAATCATGTGATCTTGTGTATTTCTAATGTGAAGAATATTTAATTTAACAATCTAATGAACTCTCTGAACTTGTTGTTCAAAATAGTAATGCGACTAAATGATTATTATCATTCATAATACCCTCCATTACCCTCACTGCCTTTGAGAATTCATTTTTAATTACAAGTAATGAACTCTCCCTAAATTAAGGCATCTCATTAATCACCTAATGACTATTGAGGCGATGACAATGAAAGGAATTTTAGACACAAACTTCAACTGCTGACCAAGATTGATCACTTTTCGTCAGTGAATGGCAGGTACGTGTTTTCACGAGAGTGACATCCCTCTTCATCTCTTTCAGCAAGCACATCGGGGTCAATTTGAGTGGCTTTCAATCTGGAAACCAATTCAGTCTCGGAGAGACTATAATTTGTACAAAGATCTTTGATATCATCAAACATTGCCATGATTAATCGTGTGTTGTGATACGTGTCCACAATTGTCGCCAGACTGTAAATTGATTCACGTCGAATTGGATTTCACAATATGTTGTAACCGATTTGCACGAGTATTAGTGAAAGCGGAGCAACCTAGCAAGGCACAAGTTTTCTATTGCATCACTTCATACAACATCATGTGTAACCGATTTTTGTTAGGTCTTGATATTGGTGGGCAAACGTGAATCCCCTTATTAGATTTTCATGTTGAGTAAAAATTATCAACACTAAAATGAAAGGCCTTCTCATTCACAGTATGCTCAAAACGATGAAGACCATGAACATTATCAACGAGCTCCCCCTGCTACAAACCCAACCACGTCTCTCTCTCGTCCCCTCCCGCTCCCCTCAATATCACGCCGTCTCCATTGCCGCTGCCAATTCAGCAGCAGCCGGCAGCAGCGTTCAATTCGTCCACTCGAATTCACCTCATGTTGTCAATCATCAAAAACGATTACGAGAAACCAACATTGACGATAATCCACGTCATTTATTCTCCACTTCTTCGTCACAATCCACTGTGGCATTCTGTACGGCTGTATCCGACGGCATTCGCATCTCATTGCGTTCTCGTCATGACATCAACAATGATGGCAATGGGATGATTATGTCAACAATGGCATCAGCTAATAATAATGATAAATGCAATGATTCAGATGTACTAATCAATCTGACGCAAACATCATCACTGGCGAAAATTTCATCATCGGCAATTTTTATTTTGTCCCATTCGGAAATTGTAGTTCGTCTCGTGGATATCTACGGCTGCATTCTCTCCATTCTCCTCACATATAATAATTATAATGGGGCTAAGGGTGTTTCATTGACACCCATCAAGGGGTACATTCTCAACACCTTACAGAATGCACATCACGTGCCTTATCCGGGATCTACGGTAGAGCATTGTCAAGTCTGTTTCCCGTCAGTGTACAAGGTGGTATTTGGTTGTGATCCACACTTGTATTGTGTCGATTACACTGCCGATTTGTTGGGGGATAATGAAAATGATGGCATGGCTGACAGCAGTGACGTGATTAACAGTGGGAATGCAATGGGGGAGATTGATGGTGGCAATAATGGTAACATTTACACGTGGTCGGCATCTCATCGTATCACATCGGACCCGTTCAAACCATCAACCTTTACCAATATATTGAAAGAGGCCGTGATTACCCTGGGCATGCAACAGCGAGAGACCGAAATGAGCATGGATGAGGTATTGTTACCCGGTGTTTCGGCCGTAACTTGTTTACAATCCAATGATGATAACGAAGAGGATGAGGGGAGGATTGTCACGCTACACTCCGACGGATCGCTACGACTATGGACCATCTCATCCATTTCCGCTCCGCACGTACGTCGCATCGTATTAAAAACCAATGATAACAGGGGATACATCGATCCGCCGCTATCTCCCAATACGTGGGATTCGTATGATTCCATCTTGATTCATGGACGAATAAATAATAATGGGAGTAATAGCGACGAGTATGAACTGGGATTGTACGTTCAGTGTTTGAATGAAGAACCGATAATTCATATTGTGCACGGTGGATTGGGGGGATATTATGATGAGATGAAGAGTGTTGGTTTACCCCCTACAACGAATGGTGATAATAATAACAATGTGATGATTAGAGATATCTTGTGGAATAACGAGGGATTGTGCGTTTTGACAAAACGAGGCGATGAGAATTCCGTCGTTGTTTATCAAAGGGGAAACGATGGGACAACAACGATGGAGGGGATTGTCCCGCAGAATAAGGGATGGGGTGTCAATTCTACCGGACGGAAATTGATTCGATGGACTGTGGAGGAGGAGTTGGAACGATATTTTGTCCCAGCTCAACATGATGATGACGATAGGATGTTGGAGGGTGATGATGATCAAGACGACGAATCAATCACATCAAGAGATGAAACTACCGTGGCCGAGGTAGAAGCAGCAGTCGATAAGGCAGGTCTATTATCACTCTTGCAACCTTTGGGTAGACCACGTCCCCATGCCACGGCGGTTCATCGTGCCTTACTGAGTTTGAACCTTGTTAATCCTGCTGTCGAAACGGAAGCAACAAACATCAGCCCCGCCGACATTGTAGAAGCCATGCGAAAATGGAAGAATCGCGATTCATTCCGATCAAATGAGACATCATTAGTTGTTAGAGAGGAGAATCAAGAACAAGCAGTAGTTGCAGTGGCGAATTCTCCAGAGGCTAATTCCGATAGTATCTATCATTTATTCGCAAGTGCCAAGAAAGAAAATGTAGTCGGTCAGAATAATAGTAGGTCGTCATCTCTGGAAGAGAGTAGAATGGCCGTTGCCAATCTTGCCAATCAATTTTCGGGAATAAACAATTTAGAATCGGCGGAGAATAAGCATCTCATGAGATGGATTTCTTTTCTTACTGAAGTGCGTCGACAAGAGACGATTTTGAATGATGCATTGTGTTTTGCATCGATTTCACCGTCGTGTAATCTCGTGGTTCGATCCAACATGTTATCAATGGTTACTTTTGAAGAGTCTACAAATGATGCTGGTCGTTTACTTGGTAATGATGTTCTCATGGCTAGATTGGATGAGTTATCATTGGATATGCTTGAATATGCCGCATCAGATTCAGAGCTACGCCGCTCTCTATGTCGTGTTGAATCATTACTATTCGCATCGGCATCGAGAGCTTCTTGTCTTATTGAAGGTCAAAGCACAAATGACACGGACAACAATGACAAGATGACATCTGAAATTGAAAAGCTCGGAGGTTCTATATTGAACGGATTGAATTCCAATCTTCACGAGAGGCAACTGGAATTGATTCGAGTTCTATCAACAATGGATGTCAATTTCATTGAAGAATGGGTTTATCCCGTTTCCTCCAAGTCATCCTCTGTTAACGATAGTTTGGCATTGGGTCTCAAGACGTATGCAAATATTAGCAACATCTTGAGGTGCGGTGAAGAAGACACACAGAATTCAGCTGTCACAATTTCCACAGTGCAGTTAGAGTCCATCCGACAGCTGGCATTGGCAAGAGCGCTTCTACTTCTCTCAACTGGAAAATTTAGTTCTGGAGTTGGATTACGAGAATGTCTATTTTGCACTGCCTTGCTTTGGTCAGTGAATCAGTCTTCCCATCAGGATAGAAGCTATACAGTTCTGGAACAACATTTCGCTCGAGAAGCCAAGGCTCTTTTCCCCAGCAATGCTTCGAATTTGGCTCAATATTTCATCAAGGATATCTTTCATTTCTACTCGGGAGCATCAGGTGCAGCATCGCCTTCAACGTCTAGCATTGTATCCTCAACTCGTGAGCCACGTACTACTCTTCGGTTGGTAGCTCCGCTTGTTGTTTTTCCATTCCACGGAGCCCCTACCAGCACAAACATGATTCATGCTGTGGCAAAATGTCTTGTAATCGAAGCGTCATTTGTGGCAAAAAGTAATCCTCCGTCTGAAATTTCGCCAGAAAGTTTATGGGAGTTGGCTTCTAGCTTGCTCATGAATGTTGCTCACGTAGATTCTGTGGATGATTCTAGTGTCAAGGATGTAGTCGAGGCAATGTCAGGTCGAATTGAGGTATTGCAAAATCATCTGCATCTGATGGAGTATAATCATTCTGTCATGTCGGCCTGTTGCGGAATCACCCTTTCAGCGGTTCATGACAAAATATCATTCATCACATCCAATTCTGACACATTGATGAACATTCAAGGAGACCTTTTCAAACTTTGGTTGATGGCATTTGATGTATCTTTAATGGGCAATTTGTGGGATGAGGCATTGGCTGCTTGTTTATCGACTCCCTTGAGCGAGAACAGAGATGAGAACTTTCGAAGACTTGTTCTTAGCATGGTTGATACCAATTCACTTGGGAAGCTAGTGGATATGAGTTTGACAGTAATCGCAAAAGAATTTGAAGAACCCCCTCTAGATGTTTGCTTTGACATTTTCAATGCTGCTGTCAAGATCATTGAAGACACAGCATGTCAACAGTCGTCGTCTACCCCAAATACTTCCGAGGAGGTTGAGGTGCTGTTGAATAAGATGTCGAAGTATTGGGGGGCACTCTACACACTCAATGCATCGCGTGGAAATTGGAAGCAAGCTGCAGAAGCAATGGACAAGTGTGGTAAAGCAACATCTTCACTAGCCATGCGTCATGCTAACTTGAATAAGACTACCTCGATGCTAATCATGGATAATGCGTCCCTGTCTGCATCGGCGTGTGCCCAAGCAATCAATATGATTGACAAGCCATCAGATCGCTATATCTTACCCAACAACAAAGGCAAGGGCATCCTCACGGAAGAAGATATCGAAAGCAGAGCGATCCGAGCCATAGCCCTTCGTGCCCTTTTCATGGATGAATTCTCCCCAGACTCAGTTGATAGTATTCTGAAGGCAACTTCTCGTGAGACTATTGATATGCTAGCAAGATTAGGTTATTATGACTATGCTATTGCTGTGGCGAAGGGTCTTGCAAGTAAGAGAAAGAGTTGCCCTGGCGGAGTTGACTTGTTTGATGACTCGTTGAAGCATATACTTGCAACGTATCTAGTGCCAGCGGCAACAAAGACGTCTGGCGGAGCAGATGTGGACATTCAGTCGAGGTCAAAGATTGCTCAGATTCGTTTATCGTCGTCTTCGTGCAATGTTGCTAATCCATCAACTCATGCTGCAGTGACTGTTTCAACAACAAACTCCAAGTGTTTCTCTTCAAACAAGCATTGTGATGAAGCAATACAAGCTGACCTTGCGATGAATCTCCTTCGACAATACACCACTGTCTATTCCCAAACTTGCCATAATCTAGGCCTGCATGTAGCTGATGCTATTTTCCTTACATCCGAAGGCACACAAGATCTACCCCATTGGCTGAAAGAGTTGTGCATTTTTGGTGTGTCATTCAATTGCGAACAGAAAACTGCGGCCTTTGCATCACAGAAAGGAAAACACACGGATGCTGACCCAGCTGGTTTGGTTCGGCTGTTAATGAACTACCACAGATACTACGAAGCCGCGGATGTCTTCGCGACAGTGTTGAGTGAAGGAAATAAATCCTTATCCCCGTCAAGCCGTCTCCCGGAAAAGGGTAGCATCGACTTTGTCCCTTATGATTTGGTTGATGCACTTCATCACACCATAACGGATATTCTTTCAACATACAGTTCAAGTTCTGATCCAGTGATTCACGACCAATTGATTGCTCTCGGATCAATTCAGAAACGTCTAGAAAAGTCACTGCTACAACACTTTGAATTGCTGAAGCTGAGTGAAGAGGGGCTCACGAGTGCAAGGATTCTTGCCGTTTGAGAAAATACTTTTTTTGTTAGGCAAATCAAATTGAACCTAAAACCTTTACATATTACCATTACCATTACACAAATAATGTTATACAAGAACAAAAACTTATGCTTCACAAGATACTTTGCTCAAATTAAAGTTGCACAACAACAAGTCTTGCCTGATAGCAAGGTTTTGCTTAATAGCAAGACACTATCAGACACCTCTATGTACGTGCCCTTCTTTTAAGAGGACAGTTTCATAATTCCAATCCATCCCAGCACTTCCAAAATTAACTATGGCAACGTTTAATGATATCGGAGCTATTTGTGCAAATTCCGACAATCTCTCAGAATCTGAATTGATTTCGATATTGAAAGCCACTCAGATTGAACCCAATCTACTTTCTGAGAGAGACCAAAGAGGACTTACATTACTACATATTGCCGCCAGATATAAGCGATCTGCCGAATTCTGCAGTTTGATCCATGAACAGAATGGCACTCTTGTGAAAACTACGGACAATCATGGAATGCTACCAATGTATTATGCCTGCTTGGTAGTCAATGTGGAAACTGCCAAGTATTTGTTCAATGTGTACCCTGAAAGCATCAAAATGTCAAATAGAATTAAAATGTCCCCGGTACATTTCCTTGCTGGAAATATCAAAGATTCAAACGATGAATCGCTACAGCTTCTGGCCTTTCTGCTGAAACATGATAAAGGTGCAGTGTCAACTCGCAACGATTTCGGATTCCTCCCACTACATATTGCTTGCCAAAAAAGAGAGTTGCCTTTTGTGAAGTTGTTATTTGACGCACATCCGGAGGGCATCTTTGTTCTAGACCGATCCAGGGACACTCCTGTAGATAGTGCAATACAATACCGTGATGGAGATGGATCAGATGTGGTTAATTTTCTCGAAACTCAGATCGAGTTTTACCGTCAATCCATCGAAGATCAAGACCCTGACATCAATGGACAACTACCAATCCATCGAGTACTGCCCCACATGCAAAGTGAGAATGTTTCGTTAGGTACGATCAAACTTATGGTAGGAGCTCATCGTGCCAGTGTTACTGTGGCTGACATCCAAGGATGCATTCCATTACATTATGCCTGCAGATTCGGGCACTTGGACATAGTAAAGTATTTGGTGGGTCTCACTGCAGATTCTCCCACCAGTGCTCTTGATGCTCTTGATGCTCTTGATGGCGAAGGAAATCTACCTCTTCATCACGCTTGTCTTGGAGGCAAGCTAGATGTTGTCAATTATATCTTGGACATATCGCCCAGTGGAGTGTCTGTACAAAACAATGAAGGAAAATTGCCGATTTGTTTACTACTCTTTGAAGCGGTTTGTGATAGGGATTTGCAGTATATCGATGTGGTTTACAGTTTACTTCGAGCCAACCCAATAGACTCATTGGCAGTTATTTCTCCTGCATTTTTTGCTAATGAGAAGTAATCAATCTGGGTTAGTGTTGAGCCATACTAAGACTTAGTATTTCACTCTAGTCAGAGACCCATGACAACTATAATCAGACAAGATTTTAAGGCCGAGAATAGCAAAATCTGCATACTCCACTGTCATTTATGATTATCTAAATATTCATTAGGCACTTTCGTCTCTGGAATCAGTCAAGTCACGGTTGTCTCTTGGTCAAGAGGTTAGATTGTGAACCTTTCCCTCATTTCCTTTACTCTTTGCATCGTGAACATTTTTGACGCCATGCAAACAAGCCAACATCTCAACCGGATTGGATTGAAACAAACCAAAAAAAGCATTCACGTAATCAAGTTCATTCCTATCACAACCAGAATCATACACCAGCAATTCTATAGGCAACTTCTTGTCCATATTTTCCAGTGTTACTCCATAGGTGGATTGTTCCAGAAGGTAATTGACAACATCACAATTGCCTTGACGTGATGCTACATGCAAAGGCAAGTCTTTATTTGCATTGTGTATATTCAGCGAATCTCTATTGGTCTCCACGAGGATTTGGACAATATCCAAATCGCTAACTTGACAGGCAATATGAAGAGGTAAGTTACCCTCGCGATCGAATGCTGTAATACTCGAAGGATGTGCTTTCAAAATGAGAGATACGGCACCTGCCGACACATATCGATTAAGCAGTAATCGATGAATTGGGACTTTCCCATTCTCATCTGTGCTCACGAGCACACACTTGCGTTGAATGTCGAGGAAATGCACCGTATCGAATCGATTGTGCACCAGGGCAATATCCAAGGGTGTGTCGCCGTTCAAGTTTTTATTGTAGATTGCTTCTGGGTACGAATTGAACAATAGTTTCACGATGGGTAAAGAGCAGTAATACCGGCAAGCTAGGTGCAGCGGTTGATCACCGTTATGATCACGTGCGGCGAAGACTAGACGATGCTGTTTTAATAGGAAGCGAGTCATCTCGGTTAGACGCAGTTGATCCTTGCATTGACAGTTCAGAAGCATGCCAATGGGACAGGCACTGATGCCATGAAGATGTAAATGCTCTCGGGATACAAGCGAAGCAAATACCGAGAGTTTCAAAATCGCTATTGAGGCAGACATAATGAATCGGGAGCCACGGAGCCACCCGCTTGCGTCGGTCGATCGTAAACACTTCAAACATGAGGAATACCATTGATGTCGTATATCCTACGCTGACAGTGCACAAAACATTTGCAGTTTTCAGCGAATTCTTTTGGGATGATGTGGCATTGCCGGCGTGAGAGAGATAGCGAATGTCTCCATTTCCAACGCAAATAAGTTTGCAGCACACGCAGCACCCTCATACATAACGAAGTTTCTAAACCCTGTTTTGTGTCTTGCCAGGATTACCTTTAAATATTATATCTTCTATAGATTGAATATTATTAGTAATATTTTTTCTGACAGGTAGATACAGACATTCATTATGTCATCAGCAATCATCTGGTACATCCAAAACAGTTGCTCTATCCTGCTCTATGGAAAGATAAAGACTTTGACCTTATTCCATCTCTTCTCATACATTAGCATCACCAGCACAGCAACATGAAGTTTAGTATTAGCTCCATCTTACTTCTTTCCCTCAGCGCATCTGCCCTCGCAGCTAGCAACGGATCGACCCTGCTTCGCGGTGCACCGTTCGATGCTTTCCATGAGGGGAGCAATGAGCCAGAAGTGGAGAAAGTCTCAAACAAAGAAGAACCAATTCATTATAACGCAGAAAATTCACACCAGGACACTGCATTGGTTCAAGACGAGAGCAGTTGTTCGCACTTTGGATCTCCTTGTTCTTCTAACCTTGACTGCTGTGTCCCTAATCACAGTATTTGTTGGTGTCAACAATGCTTTCCAAGAACTCGACAAGAGCTCATTGATGGACCACTAGGGGATCGAAGCCGAGAAATCTAGGAGAGTGTTTGTACAAGAGAAATGGACAAACTAGATAGAGGATAATAATTGACAATTGACAAATTCTTAACCTGTGCCATATTTTGGTACATCGAAATAACCTATTTATGATTTATTCCATATTGAACTACACCCTCTTCTAGCAATATACTATAACTGCTGCCGTCTTGGATACGTTGCTGATATTTACAAAAAATGTGTTAGGGTTAGGATTACTTGAATAAACCGTAGTGGATCTACATAATCAAAACGCGCCCTGAAGCCTGAAGCCTCATCCCGAATGGATTTTGACGCATGTACCATTTTTGACACCCCGAAAACAAGCCAACATCTCAACCGGATTGGATTGAAACAAACCAAAAAAAGCATTCACGTAATCAAGTTCATTCCTATCACAGTCAGAATCATACATCAGCAATTCTATAGGGAACTCCTTGTCCATATTTTCGCGTGTAACTCCATATGTGGATTGTTCCAGGAGGTAATTGATAACATCACAATTGCCTTGACGCGATGCAACATGCAAATGCAAGTCTTTATTTGCATTGTGTATGTTCAGCGACTCTCTGTTGGTCTCCACGAGGATCTGGACTATATCCCAATCGCTGACTTGACATGCAATATGAAGAGGTAAGTTACCCTCGCGATCGAATGCTGTAATACTAGAAGGATGTGCTTTCAAAATGAGACATACGGCACCTGCCGACACACATTGATTACGCAGTACTCGATGAATTGGGACTTTCCCATTCTCATCTGTGCTCACGAGGACACACTTGCGTTGAACGTCGAGAAAATGCACCGTATCGAATCGATTGTGCACCAATGCAATATCCAAGGGAGTGTCGCCGTTCAAGTTTTTATTGTAGATTGCTTCTGGGTACGAATCGAACAATAGTTTCACGATGGGTAAAGAGCAGTAATACCGGCAAGCTAGGTGCAGCGGTTGATCGCCGTTATGATCACGTGTGGCTAAGACTAGATGATGTTGTTTTAATAGGAAGCGAGTCATCTCGAGTAGACGTGGTTTATCCTTGCATCGACAGTCGAGCAGCATGCTCATGGGGTAGGCACCGACGCCATTGGGGATGTGAATGCTTTTCGGATACAAGCGAAGCAAATACTTGAGTGTGTTAAAATCGCTATTGAGGCAGGCATAATGAGTCGGGAGCCACCCGCTTGTGTCGGTAGTTCGTACGAGATCGATGTTTGTATCGATGAGCAGTTCACAGAATTCTGGTGATCGATTACGGGCAGCGAGATGGATCAATTGGAAGCCCCATTCATCTGTTTCCTGTGTCACAGCTGGATCTGCTGTTAGGATGGCTTTCAACTGTTGTTGCAATTCAGATTCCGTTTGGTTCTTAACATTGCGACATAGAGCTATGGCAGAGTGAAAGAATCGATTGGAAGACATGGTGCAATGGTGGATTTGATATCAAGATCAAGACGAAAGAACGCAGACACTGCCTGTTAGATGATAGATGAGGTTAGATGTTAGATGGCAGATGGCGAGAGAAAAATACCGTACATTTGACATCGCAATGATGAAGGGAGCTTAAAAACCTGTTTTTTTCTAAGAGTAATCTTCTTGATGAATTTAGTTAAAAAAATATATAAGAGAACAGTTTATCTCAAATGTACCCACAGAGTAAAGATCCATTTTTTGACATGCTTTGATGATGGCTGATGCTCTAATCTGCTCTGATGATGACAACAGCACCACTACAGCTCACTGGCATGTCCGACATCGGGCCGTCAGCAGAGGCCAGTAGATGCTGACGACTGACGATGCTGCAGCGCGACGCAACTTAGACGACCGGGAACAATTAACATGTCGAATTCTACAGATGACAATGATCAAAAACCATTTACAAGTGATGTTCCAAAAAAGATACGCCGGAGTCCTAGAATCAATAGTTCTCTAAGCATCAGCTATAATGAAGAATCAGGTTCGGATGAGAATGTCAAGGGTAGAGAAAGTAGCTTGAAAGACGAGAAAGATTATTTTTGCAATGATTCAGTTTTTAGACAGTGTGAGCAGAAGAAATCTCATAAAGAACCTTGGGAACAAATGTATCAGGAATTAGTCTCCTTTAAGGTATGCTTGTGTGGTTTAATGTCTGACTTGCATGATGTAATATCTTATTTCAATCGCCTTCTCTTATTAATCATCTCTTGTTTTGTTGGCCCCAAAAGAAACAACATGGACATTGCAGTGTCCCATTCTTGACACCTAAGTTAGGAAATTGGGTGCAAACACAACGTAGGCAGTGCAAAGATAGTGATAGGGTGAAGAATTTGAACAGACTAGGTTTTATTTGGAATGTGAAGGTTGATTTATGGAATGAAAAGTTTGAGGAATTGAAGAAATTCAAAGTAAGTTCACTCGTTGTGAATGGTTTGTCAATTTCTTTTATTGTGCTAATTGTGCCACATAATTGAAGCGAGCGAATGGACATCTCAAGGTTCCCACCAACAATGTGCTAGGAAAATGGGTAAGCAAACAAAGGTTACGTTGTACGGATCCAATTCGAAGGGGTAAATTGGACAGTATAGGCTTTATTTGGGATGTGCTTGAACACCAATTTCAAGATAAATATAACGAATTGGTAGAGTACTAGGTGCGTCTGTCGAATCGTCAAAGAAGTATTCAGATATACACGACATTTATTCCAACTAGATACATGGCATCTCATTCGCACCAAACTCCATTTCAGAAGAGGCACGGTCACTGTGAGGTTCCATTTAAATATGGTCCACTAGGTTTGTGGTGTAACGATCTGCGTATGAGAGGGTGTAAAAAACCAGCTCGACGTGAGAAGTTAACCAAACTAGGATTCCGTTGGGACGTGAGTGGAGTCAATACAAATCTTTCTTTTGTCATGCATTATTCGGAGGAGTCCATCACTTCTCATTATGGTTTTAGAAACTTTATTCACAGAAGATGGTCACCACTCCAAAGTTAATCAACGAGAAGAAAATAGCAGCCGAGAAAAAATACCAAATCAGATGATGGAAACTTACGCAATGAAGTTAATAGTGCTCCTGAATTAGTTGTGAAAAATGCAAGTGTGCTCTTTGATCTACTCTGACATATTTTATAAGTGGAAGTATGCCTCATTTTACTTCTCCTGACTATTTTAAACACAAAAGAGTATAATTCCAATGATTACAATAGAGGAAAATCCTACTGCTGAGAAAAAGAGAGGAGGGATAAATCGTTCTTCAAATCATGCAGATGTTCCTATCGGCAATACAAATGATTTTGATGCAATAATACCAAAATGTCAGTTGATACCAAAAGGATTCAATACTGCTGTTATCAAACAAGAAGATATTCCAACTGATGATGAACTGTTCTATGATTTTGACACTACCGTTGGAGCAAAATCTGAGCTGATAACTAGAGGAGTTAATACTGTTGTTAAGCAAGAAGATATCACAACTGATGACGAAGTAAGCCCCAATTTTGAAACTACGGTTAGTTTGAATCTGTCAGAGGCAAAACCGGAATTCACAGCAAGTAATGATGGAATTAAGACAGAGGAAGCGGGGACTGATGATGGAGAAATCAATCCATATGAAGTAGACACGGACATGGATAATTAAATCGATAACGTATGATGAGCCTCATGTTTCATATGTCTACTGATCACTGACGCATGTTATATAATTTTATATAATCACCTGAGTTAACAAGGATGGAGAGTTGAAAAAAGGAAAAGAGAATTGATTTTCATCAAAACCAGACCAATATTAATGTACCTCTCTTGTAGCAACAAAACTTTTGATAAAAGTAGCCGCTCATTACTCCTAAAAACTGCAATGCTGAAAGCAAAACAATCTTTTGGGTTACCAAAGAAGAAGTAGTAGTATTGAGTTTCTAGATATTAATAGATAATCCATTTATTCAAAAGCATCTATTTCCAATCTTGCTTCTCTCTTCTAAACTGTGACGTTGCATATCTCTCTGGTGTATGACTAGAATACCAGCTGCTATGCCTCTGCTGCCCAGTTTTCCGTCTGCTGTGATGTTACTATGGTTGGCTTCAGCTGTAAACTTAGCTTCCTCTGTATTTGCTAAAAAATACTGCAACCTTAAATTTTTTGAACCTTGACTCCGTGACTCCTAATGCTTTCCTAATTTGTTGAAGCATAATAGTAAAATCTTCTTCCTTTGTATCGGTGTTGTGTAAGATCTTGTAAGATAGAAAGAAAACCAAGGCTTGCAGAAGCTAGATTACCTCCATGCAGGTCAAGTTGCTGTCCCTTTTTTTAAAGAATTTACCAGCAGACCGGCAAGTAGCTATCCAAAATATGTTGCTACCATCACAATGAAATCCTCATCTCTCATGAAACCCATAGTATCAGGAGAGGAGATAGATATAAAAATTTTTCTTCAATTTTGATTTCCAGCTATAGCTCCACCAGTGGAGCCGCTTGGCTGTGTAATTTTTTCATAGTAGAGCAAACTTTACTTAAAATGAGAATTTGATCAAAGTGAAAACGGCTTTGGAAAGCCAAAGAGCAGCTCTGTTTCATGGTCATCTGACCATGACTAGAGTCCCAATGCTCTTGATTACCCTGTGATGGTTTTGAACACCATTTGTTCTGATGCAGAAATAGCTGGGGAGAGAGGGGGAAATGGATGATAAAACAATCAACCTCTGCCTTGGACAAAAAATAATGTAGGAACACAACAATCAACCCTCAAGCTTGAGTGTTTTGAAGGGATTGTGACTGCAATTTGTTGGAACACAACAATTAACCTAAACATAATTTATAAAATAAAAAATAACAAGCTCATCATTCAAACTGCTAACCATGACTAAAGCGCCTTGAGCTAAACCATTAAATAGAAGTTCTGCCAAATCTACCCCTGAGGAAGTATGTACTTTTGGTAGTGCTTTAGTCTTTAGTAGCTGACAGTCCAACACTTCTTGTATACGAATTAAATCAGCACCCAATGACCAACAGCCATTCTTTGTATCAGAAGTAGTTACAGCCACTGGCATGTATCCTTGACCCAGAACAAGAGGTGCAATTCTCATATCATCTGAAAGACCTATACAATTAGGACATTAGAAGGATTCCTACTTTCAGAAGAAAGAAAGCAATGAAGGTGCAGTGCAGAATGTAATATGTAAGTATCAAACTCTGTATGTATTATTGACTTATTGAAAAGAAGGAGAGTGCTGAATGGAGGACAGCCCTTCTAATACTGGCAAAAAGAAATAATTAACTAAGTTCAATCATGAGTGAGAGAATTTAGTTGTGTTGCCTCATTTGTATTGTGTACCAAACCATCGTAATAAGTTGATGTGAATGCTTTACAGTAGATAGTGCTAGTACACTTGATTGTTGTATCATATTTTGATTATTAACATATGTGGAACCACTCATTATACTTCTAATGAACCATTGGAAGGGTTGGGAAGCTTTGAATTGCCTGAATCAGTCAGTAGACACACAATCTGGGTGCAAAAAGTAAGTATAGGCCAAGCCAAATTTGTACCCTCTCAGAGCTGGAAAATAGGTTGTGGTGACCAT